>JAIPUX010001232.1:5029835-5043727 GCA_020142125.1 Phrynosoma platyrhinos
TTTAACTGGAAAAGTGGGGGGTCATCTTATATGCCGGAAAATACGGTATGTAAATTTGTTATTACTGACTAAAATACATTTTCCATTTATAAATGAGTTGGAGTTGGAATCAAAGTTGTACAGTAAGACAAAAAGAGGTGGAGGAGAAGATTTGGATTCAGAATCAGAATCAGAGTCAGAGGTTTGGTATGTTGACCCCATAACACTGTTCCTTCAAATCTGTCTTTAAGTAGGTATATATAGGAGATTATGGATGGATGGATAGATAGATAGATAGATAGATAGATGCAAGGATGCGGTGGCTTAGTGGATGACACCAATTCGGATGATTGGAAGATCAAAAGGTTTGCAGTTCAAGGCCCAAGTGCTGCATGATGGGGTGAGCTCCTGTCACTAGTCCCAGCTTCTGCCAACCTAGCAATTTGAAAGCATGCAAATGCAAGTAGGTACCACTTTGGTGGGAAGGTAACAGCATTCGGTTCAGTCATGCTGGCCACATGACCACCAGAGCAGTCCTCGAACAACACTGGCTCTTCAGCTTAGTAACAAAGATGAGCACTGCCCCTTACAGTCAGTTACGACTAGACATTCATGTCAAGGTATTACCTTTACCTTTTACTCAGATAGATGGATGGATGGATAGATAAATGCACTGAGCCATGGCAGTTAAAGTTGTGTCAAACTGGATCATTTCTGCAGTGCGGACAGCCCCTAAGTCTGCAAAGGCTTATGATACAGCCTTTGTGGCTGAAGAGCAGAGTATAAATAAAGTAAGTAAGTAAGTAAGTAAATACAAACTTTTTTCTCTCAGTTAATGTCAAAGGCTTGGGTCCAGACTATTTGAGAGACTGTATATCTCTATACAAACTTGCGAGAGCACTAAGATTTGCAGGATAAGACTTTATCTTGGTCCCACCAAGATCACAGGCTCACTGGTGAGGACACGAGAGAGAGTCTTCTCGGTGGCTGCTCCCACTTTCTGGAATGCCCTTCCTCAGGAGGCTAGGCTGCCCCCCCCCCCCCCCCCCCCCCGCTGGCCTATTGGCACGTAGTATGTAATGCATAGCAGGACATTTTTTATGGAACAGGTTTTTTGTTTGTTTTTAACTTTTGTATATTTTATGTGATTTTATACTGGATGTAGATGTTTTAATTGTTTTGAATTTCATTGAGATTTTAAATGTTTTATCTGTGAGTGGCTTGAGTTCCCTCTGGGGAGAAAGGTGGCATATAAATGAAATAAATAAATAATAAAAGGTGTTACAATACTGATCCAAACTAATATGGTTATGTCTTTGAATGCTTCCATCCCTTTACCTATGACACCAAATTTGGCTTGACAGATCAGCAATATGTTGAAACTCCACCTTTTTGTCTGGGTATTTTTTAAAAAAAATCTTCCAAGCCCTTGGCAAGGAGGCTGGTATTAGCAGTAGGGCCATGTAATTCCATTTATGGGAGTGGGAAATAGAACATAAACCGAAATAAATAATTAAGATCCACATTTTAGGTTGGAGGTCAACAGTATCACACACAATTAAGTGGTATCTGAAATTAGGTCACACTGTTCCTGCCAGGGACAGACCAAACCAGGGTCCGTCATCAGTAATGGACTGGATGAGGGCAAACAAGTTGAAACTTAGTCCAGACAAGACAGAGGTGTTCCTGGTCAGTCAGAAGGCAGATCAGGGAATAGGAATCCAGCCTGTGTTAGATGAGGTTACACTTCCCCTGAAGATACAGGTTCACAGTTTGGAGGTACTCCTGGACTTGGCTTTGAACCTGGAGACTCTGTAGTAACCAGGAGTGCTTTTGCGCATCACATTTAAAGCTTCTGCGCCAGCTGCACCCATTCCTTGAGATGCCGGATCTGGCCTCAGTGGTACATGCTTTGGTTACATCCCATTTGGACTACTGTAATGGGCTCTACTTGGGGCTGCCTTTGAAGAGTGTTCAGAAACAAGAGCTGCAGCCATGATCTTAACTGGGGTAGATTACAGAGATCACACAATGCCCTTGTTAAAACAACTCCATTGGCTGCAAGTTTGTTTCCGGGCACAATTCAAAATGCTGGTTATGACCTATAGCTCAGGTCCATGCTATTTGGCAGACCATATCATCCTGTATAAACCAGCCTGGGCTCTGAGATACTGTGGAGTGGCCCTTCTCTCTGTTCCACCACCATCACAAGCACGGTTGGTGGGAATGTGAGAGGACCTTCTTGGTGGCTGCCCCTAGACTATGGAACTCCCTTCCCAGGGAGACAAGAATGGCTCCCTCCTTGTTGCCCATCTGCCAGTAGGCTAAGACCTACCTGTTTAGACAGGCTTTTAAAATTGAATGTTTGTAAAGGATCGGCTTGGGATGTTGTTTCATTTTAAAGTGTTTTATACAGTTTTATATTTGTAAATTTTATTTTATTTTTAACAGCTATTTATTTTATTTTATTCCTTTTTAATGTACCTCTCTTCTATATTTTTAATTGTATTGTTCTTTTAATATTGTGAAGCCACTTTGAGTCCCAGTTCTGGGAAAAGAGCGGGAAACAAATCATCATCATCATCACCCAATGGCCTTTTGATTTGTTATTGTTGTGTGCTTTAAAGTCATTCTGACTTACAGTGACCCTAAGGTGACACTATCATGGGTTTTTCTTGGCTGGATTTGTTCACAAGAGGTTTACCTTTGCCTTCCTCTCAGGCTGAGACAGTGTCACTTGCCCAAGGTCACCCAGTGGGTGAGTGAGCATTTAAATTCTGGTGTCCAGAATAATCATTCAACACTTGAACCACACTATGCTGGCTCTTGATTTAGGATCGGCTATGAAACCCACTGGGTGACTCTGTGTCTGGGAAAGCTGCCAAATGCTGATAGCCACATTCTAAACAATAAGCAAAATAACACCTCGTGGAGCTTGTGAAGTTAAAACAAAAGGAAAGGCAAAGGTCCATGGTATTGTCAAGGGGTCAAACCAAGAGCATAGACAAGCAGTCCAAGATCAAGGGTTCCAGAGAAGCAAGTCCAAGAATCAAGGCAGTCCGAGAATCAAGGGTCCAGGCCAACAAGATGAAGAGAAGCTCAGGAACAGGCGTGCTTTCACCGGCAAACTCAGATAATCTCTAAAAACCAGTCTGGCATCCTTCTCTTGTTTATATAATCAGCTCTCAATAGCTGAGCTCTTTTGGGATTAGCTGGCATTTCTCATAAAGCCTCCTTGAGCACTGGAGGCATGCCCTTTCAGACCTTCTGTGGCTGAAGGTAAGTATGTTGGCGTCCTCCTCCTCCATGTCTCCTGTGCCTGAAAGTTCTACTTCTAGGAGGTTGGGTTGCTGAGTCTCTTTTGAGGCCACAAAATCTGCTGGAGCTCTCAGGGCAGAACTAGGACCAGGCTCAGGTTTGAGCTGAGGTTCCAGCTCAGCTTCCGAGTTCTTCCCTGAGTCCTCAGCTGAGCTGGATATGAAGCCCTTGGCAAGTCACACTGTCTCAGCCTTTGAGAAAGACAATGACAAATTCCCTCTGAACAAATCTTGCCAAGAAAACACCCATGATAGTTTCACCCTAGGGCTGTCATGTCAGAAACAACTTGAAGGTACAAAACATACATACATAGAATTATAGGATCATAGAGTTGAAAGAGGCCAAAAGGGCCTTCCAGTCCAACCCCTTGCTATTCAGGAACTCACAAAGCACCCTCAACAGATAGCCATCCAGTCTCTGTTTAAAAACCTTCAAAGAAGGAGAATCCATCACTCTCTGAGGGAGTGTGTTTCACTATCAAACAGCTCTTACTGTCAGGAAGTTCCTCCTAATGTTGAGGTGGAATCTCTTTTCCTGTAGCTTGCATCCATTGTTCCGGGTTCTGTCTGGAGCAGCAGAAAACAAGCTTGCTCCATCCTCAATATGACATCCCTTCAAATAGTTAAAAAGGTTATCATATCACCTCTTAATCATCTCTTCTCCAGGCTAAACATACCCAGTTCCCTAAGTTGCTCCTCACAGGGCATGATTTCCAGACCTTTCACCATTTTGGTTGCCCTCCTCTGGACAACCCCGAACTAGACACAGTGTTCTAGATGAGGCTTGAACAAAGCAGTTTAGAATGGCACTATTACTTCCCTTGATCTAGACACTATACTTCTATTGATGCAGCCTAGGATCACATTGGCCTTTTTAGCTACTGCATCACACTGTTCAACTTGTGGTCTACTAGGACTCCTAGATCCCTTTCACACATAGTCTCATTAAGCCAGGTGTCACCCATCCTATATCTATGCATTTCATATATATTTGCCCTAAGTGCATTACCTTACATTTGGCCCGGCTTTCTAATCTATTAAGGGAATTTTGAATTTTGATCCTCTCCTCTAGGATATTAGCTATTTCTCCTAATTTGGTGTCATCTGCAAATTTGATAACCATGCCCCCTATTCTTTCATCCAAGTCATAGATAAAGATGTTGAATAGCACTGGACCCAGGACAGAACCCTGTGGAACCCCACTGGTCACTTCTCTCCAGGATGAAGAGTAGCCATTGCTGAGCATCCTTTTGGTTTAGTAAGTCAACCAATTACTAATCCATTTAACAGTTGCATTGTCTAACCCATATTTTACTAGCTTGTATGCAAGAACGTCATGGGAGACCTTGTCAAAGTTCTTACTGAAATCAAGATATGCTATGTCTACAGCAGGGGTAGGCAACCTTTCCCCTTTAAGGGCCAAGGGACTTCAGCTCCCAGAAGCCTCAGCCATGTTGGCCAATAGTCCCATGTTGTCCAATAGCTCCTGGGATTCTGGGAGCTGAAGTCCCTCGGCTCTTAAAGGGGAAAGGTTGCCTACCCCTGGTCTACAGCATTCCCTTCATCTACCAAGCTGGTAATTTTATATACGTATTAAAAAGAGATCAGATTAGTCTGACATGACTTGTTTCTCTGAAATCTATGTTGACTTTTTGTGATTATGGCATTCCCTTCTAAATGTTCACAGACTCTTTGTATAATGACCTGCTCTAGAATCTTTCCTGGTATTTATGGCAGAATAACTAGTTCGTAATTGTTGGAATCATCTTTTTTTCCCCTTTTTGAAGATGGGAGACAATGTTTGCCCTCCTCCACTCTGCTGGGACTTTTCCTATTCTCCAAGAGTTTTCAAAGATTATTGCCAATGGCTCTGAGATTATATTTGCCAGTTTTTTTTAATACACTTGGATGTAGTTCATGTGGTCCCGGAGACTTAAAATCATTTAAATTCACCTGGTATTCCTGTACTACCTCTTTATCTATTCTGCGCTGCATTTCTCGTATTGTGTCCTCCGCTCCATTTTCCTTAATTTTCCTTAATCAGCTCCCTATAACTACAGTCATGAAACCTATACTGTACATTTGAATTCAGGCCAAAATTGCATTGGAAATTCAACACAAAAACTAATATCTCCCAGTTTCTCAGTTCAATTACTTTTTCAACATGTTTCCCTAATAGTTTTCCTACTTTTTGTTCATAAGCACAGAAGTAAATTAGAAGGCAGATTATGCAAGAAGACATAGTAGCATTATTAATAGAAAACCTGGACAAAACTACTCTCAACATTAGCAAAATATAACCAAAATAAGAGCAGCCCAAATAGAAAATTACTACTCAGCCATTGATTGACCAGGTAATGGAAACAAACCACAAAAATTCAAGCACAGGGTTTTCTGGTTGTCAGTGTCTTTTCTTTGAAAGAGCCTGTAACTTGAGCTACAGACCTGTATTAACTGTGACCTGGATGACAACATAATTACTATATATGCATGTCTAATCTGACACACTGGCTCCTCAGCCTGGGGGAAAAAAAAAAGCACTGGTCTTTGATGCTGTCATGATAATCAGGTTTGCCCCCATTTTGCTCTATGACAATCGTCTGTGCCAGTTCACGTAATAGACAGCGTGACATCAGAGTGGCTCATTTCAGCAAGACTAACACAAGCATCACTAACAGAGAGAGGGAGGGAGAGAGAGCGCACAACCAAACTGTACTTTCTCCTTATCTTTTTTTAAACTACTTTTAGTACTTTTGCGGCACTAGGCTGAGGGAGTCAAATACAACATTTTAAAAAGCAGATTTGAAAATGTAGCAGATTCCCATCATTCTTAATATTGCCAATCATGTCACTTTCAAGATTAGAAAGAGTGATTGGGCATGCCTGCACAAGTAACCTTTCCTACTTAATCCCACTAGAATTTTGTTTCTTTCTGGTTTTGGAAAACTTTCCATGAAGTTCTAGCTCCCTCCTACCAATGCAGCCATATTTCAGCATTTATGTATATAACCCCTACTTAGCTTTGAGAAGAATATGCATACATTTTTCTACAGGTGGGCAGTTTTTACTACTGGCAGAAACCCTTCATGCTTTATGGGGTGCTACTCCAAATGGCTGCTTATCCTCAAGGAATTGTTTGTGAGGGCAGGGCAGGTTGATAGGTGCTACCTGGAAGAAAATGCTGAAAAGTTCCTGCCTGCATCCTGGACACTGTGCATAAACACCCATTCTCCTATACCTATCTTACTGAGTGCTTTCAATGTTTTTCATACCATTTTAAATAAATACATACTTACAGATAATTTAATCTATAATATTTTTAAATGTTACTTTTAAAAACTTGCACATTACTTAGAAGCAACATGCCTAAAGAAAAATGCCACAGAGTGGGAAATTATGGGGTTTTTATCAGAATACCTTTTCATCCCATGAACAAATGCAGAACTCTTGTATCAGCTATTTTTGGAATAGTGGAATGGCACAAATGCAAGTCCAAGCACACTGAATTCCTAACTAGCAGGATTTCACCCTTTAAAAAATTGTAAAAGAATTACAATAAGATAAGATAAGATAAGATAAGATGATAAGCAAGCTCAACCCTGGTTACTTGGATGGGAGACTGCTGCCATTGAATACCAGATTCTGTAGGCTATATTTCAGAGGAAGGAACTACCAAAACCACCTCAGAGTATTCCTTGTCTAAGAAATCCCTTTTAAATTCATGGGGTCACCCTAGATCGACAGACAACTTGAAGCCCCCACCACACACACACACACACACACACTGCAAAAGCAAGATATGGATGGATGGAGAAGTCAGATAAATCTCTTTATTTTCAGAAATCTAAATCACATGATCAAGCTTCATCTTTAAAAAAAAAAACAGTGTAAAGTACACAAGGATTAATTTTTCTTCTTCCCCTCCCTGTCACAAATTCTAGTTTTTAAAGAGAGAGAAATCAGTCATGGAGGTCAATGTCTGGAGAAGAGGTGTGGGACAACAACATCTTCACAACAACATCTTATATTTGTAAACATCTTTTTTTTTCTCCACAGAAAGAAAAGACTACAACTGCCAGTTGCAAAAACGGAACAAGATAAATCAATTAGCTTGCTAATTTCTCCCCCCTCACATTTATTTAGCTCTGCACTGTATTTGTCATAATTGACTATAATTATGTTAATTACCAACTCCAGTATAATTACTGTATTTGTCATTTAGCACACTGTGTACCCAAAGCAAATCTGGCAATTGTCGGGCATCAAAAAGAATGCAGCCAACCTCCAGGAGGGGTTCACTCTGAAAACTGCCTCGTATACATTTAGCAAATGAAAGGGCAAAGGAGAATTTCATGCAATGCTAGTCTGAAGCGCTGGTTCATTAAGGATATTAATTTTCTGATAACTACACATTTAAGCATGACACATCAGAGAGTACCTACAGGATTTAGCAATTATTAATGCGTGACAGTTTCAAATGCTAAGTGAATCAATTAAACAGCAGCATTCACAATTTGAGAAGAGATAACTGCTTCATAACTGCCTAAGACTACAATTTTCACATGACAAAAAAGGGCCATTCAGACTCCTTCAAAGCCTGACAGGTCAAAAAAGAAGTTTGAAACAAAAGCACCTTATAACCATCATCTCTCCTCTTTACTTGTCAGATCAAGTTTGCAAGTGTCTCTGCTGAAATGGCACTGCCATGCCAGCTGACACAAGGTGATTTTTCATGTCTTGTCAAAGAAAATCTTTTATTCTATTTGCTCCGCATTAACATGTTACATTTATTGATCAAGCCCTTTCTGCAGCCGCAGCAGGGCACTGGGCTCTTGTGCCTAAGGGGGGCTTTGATGTCCTGGTGACATTCCAGACCGAATAATGCACATACTAAATGGATTTCATGCAGAAATGTGTTTGTGCATGACAGCTACATTAATAACAGCCTCTCACACTGATAAATATGCAATTGCTACTATTAAGGGTTACCTAATTACAGTGAAAACACTCCCAGTACCCTAAAAATGTGCCTATTTAAAAAGTTTTAAATATAGTGCATTTTTAACATATTCAAATAAAAGACGATTAATCTAAAGGAATATAATGAAAAGATTGTACTTTATCTTAAATCTCTGTTCCCTTCCTCATTCTCTCTCCTGTTCTGCCTCTTTGTACACTTGATTATTGTGGGCAGCATCAAATGCACATGTTAAATTCTTGGAAATAGCTACAAAAATTGAGCCTAAATGCTAACTGCCACTTAAACAGAATCAACATTCACAACTGCCTTATGGTAAATTTCTTTCATTCTTCTCACATTGGCCATGGGTTCATTCACACTACTTTGGCCAAATTATCTTCTCTTGTCCCAGAAAATCCTCCAAAGTCATTGGGCACAATTCAAAGAAAATTAGGAACATTTTCTAAACTGTTCACATATAAGGGTGAACTATCAAGAACATGTGTGTGTGTGAATGAATCCCCACAGATGTGTGCAGAAATAATTCTCTATCAGATGGAACTCCCCATTACCCTAATTACAAATATACAATTTTCCAGTACAAATTGTTCATATATTCCTCACCGAGCAATGAAAAACTTATATGTGAAACAAACCCAAAACCCTTTGAAATCTCCCATAAGTAAGTAGTTTGGGGATTCTCTTGTGCAATAGCAACTGAGCCATATTATGCCAAACACTGAAGCATTTCCTGCAAAAAATAGATTACAACATCGCACTGTACCAACTTCATGACTGGCTCTGGGGAGATGTCCTTCACAGTTCCCCTAAAATTGTCTGGCTGAGCCTCTTGCAGAGGAAAGGGGGAAGGAAAGGTTGACAATTGCTGCCCAGGGATTCATCACCTTTTGTTCCTACTATGGGGGTCTTCCTCTTGCTGTCTTGAGTTCTGGGATCTTTCTGCTTTTATCCTAGGAGGTGGCTGCTGGTGCTATGATGCCCTGACAATTTATCTCTGTTCATTTTTTGCCTGTAATAATGAAAGAGAATGATTTGTTGCCTATAATGATGAAAGATAGCAATCCTGGGATCTGCTCCCAACTCAAAGTAGTTGCAGAAAATGCTCTGTCTTTTCTGTGGTGATTGAGAATGCCTTTGCTTCTAACTATCACCTAATAGAAACAACTAGAGGAAAGTGGGGTGGAGATAAGCTTCATCAGGTAAACACACAAAGGCCAGAATCTAATGCATTAGTGCTAACTACAGTGAACCCATCAAATCAACTGCTGCATAATGAACCAATAAGTAGGTATATCCAATTGATTCAGTTGGTCTACTCTAGTTGGGGCTAACCATAGAATTTAGGCTATAGACTCATAAACAGACAAAGAAAGGCAAACAGAAGATGACTATTCAACAAGACAAAAAGAAGTTTTACAAAATTAAAGACTCTGCAAGACCAACTCAAGTGCTCACCTCTCACCAGAACTCTTTCACAATCTGCTCCTATACTATTTCTTTATTTCTTTATTTCATTTTTATGCCACCTTTCTCCCAAAAAAGGGACCCAAGGTGACTCACAAAATAAACAACAAAACTATATCTACAAGATGAACAAGGAGATGCCAGAGTACACAACTGACTATGTAAGTTGTGTAATCCCTTTCCACCAGGACAGCAGTGTTGAATGTTGAGGAGATTCTTGCTGCAGATTGTAGGGTAAGGAAAGCCTAGCTCTCTTTCTTCGTATCTTCATCACATTACTTTGGAGGTTTCCTAATATGGTCTCACTGTTGACATTATTAGATATTTTTCCCACTTATTTTTAACATTCAAATATCTGGACCAGTCCAAAGCACTTTGGACTGTGCCATAATACTCTGGAATTGATTTTGGCCAATCTGATAAAATCTGAAGCAGGTCAAGATAAGGTCTGGATCAGTCCAATTCACTAGTTATTCAAGGTTTGGCCAGATCAGTTGCAGAGCTTTACACAACCATACCGAGTTGCTGATGCTGGTGGTGTTATTAGGCAGCTACCAATGGCACATCCAAACATCTAAGATCTTTTACTTCTCAAACACAAAAACAAAGTCATCTTAGGAACATGAAATCAGTAGCAATGGGTACTATGTGCTTTTTTTAATCCTTATCCTGTAGTTTCATAAATCCTCAGGCACAACTGACTTTCTCTGGGTTGAAACAATCAAATTCTCTCTAGGCTGAAATGTTCACCTATATTTTCTCTTTAAAAAAAGACAAGAAAACACAGAATGTACAGCTATTACCATATCACTTCATATGCCCAGTACTAGTCAACTGAAGATACAAATGAAATTTAATTTAGAGATATTTTCTTGTGATGTCCATCAAAATATTCAACATGTTCAGCTCTTGTCCCTTAATTTTTTAAGTAGGCAAATGTGTCAAAGAGATTGTCAACCTAATTCATTTCAGCTAAATTCCACTGAAAGCAAGGTCTGTTTACTTCCCTAAGAATAATTAAACTGAGAAATTTAAATAGCTAGTCAGTAATTGCACCTTACATTTCCTTGCTTAAAGATTTACAGGAACCATGATAAATCTCTGATTAAACAAGACTCTCATAATGCTTTATGCCATTTTAAAACTGTACTGAAATCTGGCTTAAATTTACATAGGAGTAACCAAAAGGACTTAGGACCTTTGCAGACTGCTAGAAATAGTGCAAATTGAGTCCACTTTAACTGCCCTGGCTCAGTGCTAGGGAATCATGGGAATTGTATTTTTTTTCTGAGACATTGAACGTTCTCTGTCAGAGAGCTCTGGGGCCACAATAAACTACAGTTCCCATGATTCCCTAGCACTGAGTCAGGGCAGTTAAAGTGGACTCAATTTGCACTATTTCTGGCAGTCTGCAAAAGCCCTTAATATATCTATTACTTCTCAGATAACCTGGTATCACTGTGACTCCAGAGATGTCATCCTTTATTGCACAAGAATCTTCTACTAATCTCCTATGACAGGGGTGAGCAAAGAACAGCATTTTGGCTGCATGCAGCCCTTGAAACCCCTAAATGTGGCCCATGGGACGCCCCCAGATGTTCCTCAACATTGAGCCCCTTTTAAATTTTGGATGATTTTTGGGAGGTTTTGCTCCCAAACCACCAAAAATCTCCAAAAACCACCTAAGATGCAACAGTTTGCTCCCCTGAACCTTTCCACCTCTCCAAAATAGATTTTTAAAAATGAGGGAAATGGCTAAAATTGCATCACTTTGGACACGCTGAAACTTGCTGCTGTGGCCCATCAGGCAGGCACCAAAAGAAAAAAATGATCCCTGGTGCACTTTCCAACTCTGTCCTGTAATTTCAAATATACAAGTTACTAAAATTATCAACCAACCTTGTGTCCTAGATATTGGAGGGGGGACTCTCCTTGTTTTCAATTTATAGATAAGCATGTAAAAGCTTATAAACATAGCCTTGAAGTATGTGACAGAAATCTGTCTTTATTTGTGAACAGACATAAGTCTGCATTAAGACACCTGGGCTGCAATGACTTTTATGTTTTTAAGTTTTAAGGTTCTCTTTATTTACAACACATTTTATTGTTACAAATTCCAATAAGTATACATGCTTATTCAGAAAACACCTTTCAAATCTGAAAATGAGAAACTAATTTTTAAAAATCTTTTTTTCCTTTACAGCATAAATCAATCCAGCACTGGAAAATATTGGCCACAACCTCAGCCATTTCTAAAGATTTAAGTATTCCTGCACTGTTCTTCAAACACATTTTCATTCTGCTCTTCTTTCAGCAAAGGCAGATGAAGAATTGTACAAATTTCTTATACAGTGTAAACTGCATCTGTTGAGTTGCAAATGATACTTGAGATTGATAATCCTCTCTTCAGCATTTCTTTCACATTCCAAAAAAAAAAAAAATGATAACTGCAAACTGTTCTCTGCACATAGACTAGCTCTGTTTCAATACTGCTTCTGTATAATTATGTAAACAGTGCATCAACATAAAATCTGATGCTTTATAAGAAAACCAAGAAAACAAATAATACAAAAAGTGTTATTTGCTAGAGTATCACTCAATGGTTTTTATGTGAATCATGGCCTACCTTAGTAAGTTGAAGCTAAGATCCAGCCTCTTTGCAATATATCCATATTTTCTCCCAAGGAATTCTGGGATTTTCCTGCAATCCTGGCCAATGTAAGACACCTATAAAAATCAAGAGCAGAAAATTTAGCAGATAGGAAATTTGAGGTCTTCAGACATCTCTTCCTTTATCATTCAAAAGATAATATCATTAAAATGAAAATCTTCACCACTTTTCTAGGTAATTAAACTTTCAAACCTAGTACAGCTCCACTTCTGAAATCTAACTACTTTAACAAGTTCCATTTGTCAGCTCAAATTAGACTTTTGTAATATCAGAAGTAACATGATTATTAAACTGTAATTAAAAATCCTAGTGTTGCCCCCAAATTACCTAAACAGTCTAATTTTAAGTGTCTTAAACTGAACCATTACAATTGGGTTTTATTTTTCTGGTTTTTTTTCTATTTGGATGCCAAAGTCTCCACAAATATTTGGGAGAAGAGGAGTAGCAGAGAAGAGTAAAATGTAGCCTATTATTATGAAAGTTTGTGCAGGTGTGTATATCTACAGCATTTTTTGTAAGAGCTCACAGCCCTTAAGAAGAAACATCACCTCAGTACCCTTTATGTGAGGTCAACCAGAATTATCAAGATGGTATAAACAACTGGAAGCTGAAACAGAGACAGCAACTCACTGGAGCCTGAGCTCCTATCTGCACCCATCCTCAGATGGCACCAGTGCTCAGTGTGTTTGTATGCACACTGCACTGTGCAATGTCAGTGCACAAAAAAGCGAGGAACAAAGGGAGGAAAGAGATATAATCAAGTCTGTGTCATTTGGAGCAAGGTAGGGAGTGAAGACCCAGTGCTGTGACACATAAACCATCTTGATGTGTAATCCTTGCAGAAGCAGTGCAGTGGCTGCAAAGCTCCCTAGCTGCTGCTGGTGACCCTTCCAGAAGTCCCAGAAGCAACATAGGGCCAGGGGGAAGTGTTGCCCAAAGAAAGGTGGGGACTAGGGGGTCCCCACCTAGTGTGATAGTATTACTTTGTTTTGGTAAATTAACTTTGCAAGAGGTTGGGTAATCTTTAGGACCATTTACACTTGTTTAAACCACTAATAACTGAGAGGAACTCCAAAATGTAGAATGCAGAATGCATAAGAGAACAATTGAAACAGACACAGCATACAGAACTAACTGAAAATGAGGTCTGGAAAGTAAATAAAGGAGTTTGAAGGGTTTGCATGGAGTGATAATTACCTATCCAATCAGCAGACCACACAAAGTTGGAGTGGCTCAGACAGGGAGATATGAGGCTGACAGACAACATACACAGAGTGCAGAGGTGTCTGCCAGATGTGTATACAGAGACTAGGTTTCTGAAATCCATACTTATACCTAAAATCTAGTCCCAGGTGGTGGGCTATCTTGTTAGATAACAAAGGATGAGTGTCCTTTCCAAGAAATTGACAAGGGGATTCCAGACTGGTTGATAACTTCTGAAAAAACCTTCCCTGGACCCCCTGGATATGAAAAATTACAG
>JAIPUX010001232.1:5043827-5057076 GCA_020142125.1 Phrynosoma platyrhinos
TGACATCATTAGACAGCTTTAAAAAAGCTGTCAAGACGGATATCTTCCAGCAGGCCTTTCCAGATTAACCATGCTGGCCCAGGCTCCCTGATCCCCTCATTCCTCCCGTGGCCCCATCTTTAGTGATGGTTGAGGATCTCCAGAGGGACACCAGGGTTTTTAGTTTGTTTTAATTATAGTTTTATGTTTTGATATTGTGCTTTTAATTTGTTATATGGTTTAATACTTTCTTAAGGAGGGGAAGGATTATAATGTTTTAATGTTATATTTTACTCTTGTTATATTTTACTGTTGTCAACCACCCGGATTGGTTCGCCACAGGGCGGTATACAAATAAATATTATTAGTAAATATTATTATTGATGGCTTTAATCTGAGTATGACAAAAACAGCAATTGGAACAGGATATTCCCAGTATGGAAGGACAGGACATTTCACTGGGAACACAACCATGAGTAGGCAGAGAGGTTGGCTTACTGCTTTGGGTGCAAGAAGTTCCTTTGTCTCAAGGTGCAAGAGAAAATACAGATGCCTTGGGGAAAGGAAGGAGCATGTAGTACACTCATTTAGAAATATCTTATTACCTGGATGTGCACCTGCCTGATGTTTCACTTGTTTTCTTCTGGGAACCTGAGCTGGTGTTTCTAAAGGTCATCATGACCTCTTGAGAACATGCTGTCTCCAGATATGAAATATGGGGACCCCAAAACAGCCAATCAAAGAATTTTTTCCCAGCCACCCATGGGCTGCCAATCATATTGCCTGATTTTACCCAGGATTTGGGCCGATTTGCCCCGATTGCCTTCATATCCACCCCCACAGTCAGCTGACTAATAGTAGTTCTAGCCAGCCTTCCAATCCTTGCCTTTCCCACCTGTGTGACAGGGCTCCAACCACAAGTTTTGTCCTTGAAATCTCAGGGTACTGGATGCTGCTATGCTGCTGAGTTTCAACCCTACAATCCCTGCAGGGATAAAACTTTGAACAATGCACATGTATAAAATCCGGGGGGGGGGGGGGGGGGAATAGACTCAGGTTATATAGCTGATCTTGTTTATTTGAGAAATCTACCAGGCAAAGTAAGCATACATGCTTTGCATTTTGCACACATAGACCATGTTTAGAAGTTATATCCTCACAAAGATGCTCAGTAGCAATAGCAGCATAGCATATAAGCAAGTTGCTTTTTTACTTCTTCCCCTCACTACACATGATGGAGGCTGTCTTATCCATTTGACTGATGACACATTGGTTTGACAACTACCAGTGTTTACATACTCACCAATGGAAAACGCACAGGGCTACCAGATGTCCTCCTTTTCCAGGACATGCCCTACATTTCAGCCCTCTGTGCAGGAGGGATTACAAAATGTCCTTCATTTTGAGCATGACTAAGAGGCATGAATTTATATTTATATTAGTGTTTTTCAGCTTTTATGTTGTAATATCCCACATTTTCCTTGAATATCCTCCATTTTGTGGTGCCTTGTCCTCCTTTGCAGTTATGACATCTGGTCATCCTGAATATGCAGAAGCAGTATCTTACCTGCAGAAATTCTTGTGGGGTCAAATTACTTTTTGAATAAACACACTCAACTACATTCAGGATCTGCACATTGCCACTTTGTTAGAGCTGTAGTTGGAGCCTGATAGTGAGGTGCTATTTTTAAGAAAGAAGACACAATCCCCAAAAGACGGGGAAAACTGAAGAACAATATTTGAACAGCTCATCTGATATTCCATTAGGTAAGTATGAACAACAACTATGCAAGACAGCCACATTAACTCTAAAACAAGATCCACATATGTATATGAGACTTTACTTCCAGGCAAATGTTTTCACATGAGGGCAAATATATAAAATACAAAGGCTGGACAAAAATTATTCCTAGTGTGGGAGTTTTATAAGGAAACAATATTAGAGCTACAGCATTTTTGTTTGCTCTTTTTTATTTATTTTCAACTCTACACATGAGTATGGGAAACTGGCAGTTAGCCAGACAGGTAACACAGGTCTTTAAAGCAGTGCCAGTTTCTTGTTTCATAACCCCATCTGCCTGTACTTGCAGTTCCCTACCCTGCTCTTTTATAGCCAGATGCAAAACCCAGTCCTCTGATCACTTTGGCTTGAGATGTCCCAATCACCAAATCATTTCTCCCAAATCCTAATCTAAGCAGGTGGAGTCACCACCAACCACTGATGTGAATTTAAGCTAGTTTGTTGTCAACCCAATGTTACTTGCTTACATTTATTTAAATATTCCTATGCTGCCCTATTATCAGAAAGATCTCAGAGCAACTTACAAATAACATTAAAAAAAAACAAGTTAAAACAAATTAAACAATAAAAATACAGTGGGCCCTTGGTATTTGCTAGGGTTTGGTCCAGAACCCAAAGGGATAAAAAAATCTATGGATGCTCAAGTCCCATTATATATAGTGGCATAGTAAAATGGTGCCCTTCTTTCAAACAGCAAAACCAATTACTTTTTGGAATTTTTGTATATGGATATTTTCAAATCATAGTTAGTTGAATCCATGAATGCAGAACTAGGCTAAATACAAGTTAAATATACTAAAAATATAAACATAGTAACAAGTTAAAACAAATTTAACACATTTAAAAATGTTAAACTATATACATCAGTATTTGAGATGAACAGATGAGGCCCAAAATCTTTGATGAACAGCCAAGGTTTCACTTGGTGCCTAAATGAAATCAGTGTAGGCACCAATGGATCTCCAAGGGAAAGGCATTCTACAACCAGGGTGACAAGGCTGAGAAAGTCCTCCCCTCCCACCTCCCAGCCCAGCCTACTGATCTCACTGCTCAGATACAAAAGAATCCCCTCTCAGTGGACCTCAATCCTAAGGCAAGCAGATATAGAGAAAGGATCCTTCAAATATCAGGGTCCCAAGCCATTTAGGGCTTTAAATGGCATCAGAAGTAATCTGAATTCAGACTGGAAACATACTGACAGCCAATGCACTTATTTTAAGACTAGCAATACAGTCTCCCTTCTGTTTCTTGCGGACTTGAAGTCCACAGTTTTACATATTCACAGAAGGGTGACCTCTGTTGAAATCAATGGGGTGCACACTCATGGGAACACACCCCATTCAAGCCTATGGGGCTTGAATATTGGTGAGTCTCCATTTTTGTGGGGGTGGTGGTGGTCCGGAACGGATCCTCTGTGAAAACAGAGGACCAAATGTACATGCTGTCTATATGATATTCCAATCAGGAGCCAGGCTGCTGCATTTTGCACTAGCTGCAGCTTCCAAGTTTCCTTCAAGGGCAGCACACTACAGTAGTCTAATTGTGAGGTTACCAGTGCATGGACTACTATGGCTAGGTTATCTCTGCCCAGGGAAGGACGTAGCTGGCAATCCAGTTGAAATTGGTGCCAAACCATAGAGTCCATTTGGGCCTCCAATGACAAGGATGAATTTAGAAGTATTCCCAGACTACATACTTGCTCCTTCAGGGGGAGTGCAATCCCATGCAGGATCAGCTGTTTACCCAATTTCTGGACCCAAGAACTACCAATCCACAGACGCTCCATCTTATAGGGATTCCACTTCATTTTATTAGCCCTCATTCAGCCCATTAGAGAATCCATACATTGATCCCCCACATACTCATCGCAAACAGACCCCAATAATTATAACAAATAGAGCTGGGTGCCATCACTATAGTGATGATACCCAGCTCCAAAGCCTTTAAATGGTATCAGAAGTAATCCAAATTCAGACTGGAAGTATACGTATTGAATATTGAATAGCTTAATAGCTATGGGACTAAACATACATTTCCAGCAAAACGTATAGATAAGAATGTAACCACTATAGAACAATCCTTCCCACCCCACAGAGCCAGTCCAGCAAGATACCATTGTCAGTGGTATCAAAAGCTGCTGAGAGATCAAGGAAGATCAACAAGTAGCATTTCCCCATCTTTTCCTTAGAGTAGGTCATCAATCAGAACAACTGAAACAAGCTCCAATTAATTCCATCAATTCATAGCAGTGCATCCTTCTAGTAAACCACTTATAGAAAGATTGGGAAAAGCTGATCAAATGTTTTTTGAAAACAGATGGATTTGGAAGATTTTACACTACAGGAATTTTTTTTATAACTTCTCATTTAGTTAGGATTAGTTTAACAGCAAAGTAATATCTATGCTCAATTCAGAGTTCCACTTTTTAAGAAACTAGTCTTGTGAATTTCCCATTCATCTTTTAAGTTCCCATTTCTTTATGTCCCAGATAAGAACAAGAAAATAAGTTGTGTTGGGATGATATTTCATGTTTTCGAAAATACAACCTACTCTACATGACAACTTGCCAGTGCATCTGCTACTTTTACAAATCACCATTGTGGTTCAGCTGGTCTTAAAGTGATTGCAATCTGATAATGTAGCTTTTCATCCCCTTTAATTCATCCTTGTTCAGCAACTTCATCTGAGAAAGAGATAGTTGACTACAGAGGAATAGGTTTACTGTGAATACATGAGTTGAAAAAATAAAAAGCCCAGAATTCATTCTTGCAATTTCCTTTCCCTTCTCAAGGTATCTGTCATCCCTTCCCTTGCAATAAATTTTACTTCAGGACAAAGACTCGTCTTTCGCAGTCTCCAGAAAGAAAAAAGAAGAGCAATTTCTTTGGGGGAGATGTCAGGCCTAATTATTTGACATCTTACTCCAGATCAGTAAACATTTTCCAGTTGTATGTTGTCATCCTAATGAACCCAAAGCTATTTACAAGAAATATATACATGCAAATACAATTAAACGAATATACAAGAAAAGAAATGTAGCAAGTTCAGGCTGGAAAAGACAGCAGCATGTTTTTATCATTAAGAAAAAAAGGTCATACATGAACTCTTACTCTTTCTAGTGTCAGTTCTCAGATTTCCAATGGCTAGATCAAGAAACAATACAAAGGACCCTATATTTATACAAAGGACCCTCTGTGATATCAAGGTCAAAAAGCACCTCCAATTATAGTTTTAGCAGAATATTTCTCAATAAATTTAAAATACATGAAATTTGTTAAGAGTGAAATATATAACTACACATTAATGGCCATTGAGCTTTGAAATAATGGCAATTTAATTCACAGACTTTAGGACTGGGATTAGAATCATAGTTAGAAGGGGCCTCCTGGGCCAAGTCCAACCCCCAGCCAATAGAGAATCTCCAGTTAAAGCATCCTATTCAAATGATCATAATCACTCATAGGCTCTTTAGATGGTACAAACAGACCAAGTGCCTTTTCAGAAGAGAGCAATGCTCAGCATCTATGTACAGTAGTAAGAGGCTCAACACTTGCCAGTCAGGAAGCATAATGGTTAATGCTAGGAAAGCCTTCTATGATAAGGTAGCCAAACTGGCATTATCCCTTGGTGTTACCCAAAGAAAGGTGGGGGGACTGGGGATCCCCACCAAATATGACAGTGTTACTTTAATTTTGAGGGAAACTAGTTTACAAGAGGCTGGATAACCTTTAGGACCATTTACACCTGTATATACCAGTAAAAACTGAGGAGACTCCCAAGTTTGGGGTAAATGAAGAAAGTTTTATTCAGAAAAATGCAGAGTGCAATCACACACACAATACCAATTCACACAGACATAGCATTCAGAACTAACCAAAATTGAAATATGGAAATGTGATAGCAAAGTTTGAGGGGTTTACAGGAGGTAAAAATTACCTGTCCAATGAGTTGACCACAGAAAGCTGAAGTGGCTCACACTGGGGGGAGGCGAGTCTGAGGGTAGCACAGTTTCATAAAGCACAGCCTGGGACAACTGTATGCATACTGTAAGCATACAGGGACTAGGTTTTTAGGATTTATATTTTTACCTGGAATCTAGCCCCAAGTGGTGGGCTATCTTGTAAGATAACAAAGGCTGCTAGTGGTATCACTAGGGTTGGCGTCACCCAGTGTGGTAACTCATGGTATCATCCCCATTGACCTCCTCCCATACCACACCATGCAGAATCCTTAGTAATGTTTTTTTTACTCATAATATTCGTAAATCATAATTCCCATATATCACTGAGTGTAATGGTAATAGTTGTGACATAAAACAACTAGCAAAATTAAAATTATACCTTTAAATTACAATATCAAATGCACAGCCTAAATGTATTTACCTGTAAATAGTTCCATGTGGTTAAAGTGGTTAAAGTGAACATTTGGTAAGATTTGATGTTTTTAAAGATTTTTTTAAAAAAATGTAAAAATTAAAAGTTTTATTTTATTTAAAAAAAAACCTGGGATGTTTCCTTTCTCTTATCAAATGAGCCTCACCCCACTCACACCTTCTCTTCAGCATTTTAAAGGGACACGGGTGAATATCACAGCCCATTTCTGCCAAAAAACAGATGTTTAGGAAGTAGTGGTGTCACCCGTCCTTAGGGTGTCGAACTAGTGCAGTCTGTATCCACTGCATCCCCCTAGTGAATGCTGGAGGCTGGATATCCTTTCCCAGGAATGGACAATGGGATTCTGGTCTGCTTGGTGGCTTTAATTAAACAGCAACTGGATCAGGATATCCCCAGGTCGGACAGACAGAGAAGTTTGGCTGGGAGCACAACAGGGGGTAAGCAGAGAAGATGGCTTACTGCTTTGGGTGCAAGGAAATCCTTTGTCTCAATGTGCAAGGGAAAATGCAGATGACTTGGAGGGAGTACACCCATTTAGATTTGATTGTATTATTACCTAGATGTGCACATGCTTTGGGTCTTCCTCCTAACCTGATGTTCCTAAAGGTCATTGGGACCTCTCAAGAACATGCTGAAAATGCTCAAGAACATGCTCAAGAACATGCTAGAAAAGAAACAGTGCAGGGTATGCAGGGAGTGCTAACATCTGCCACCATATTCAGACACTATAACTTTGTCAGAGTCTGGCAAGTTCCAGTTATAATGCTAACCTCCAATTCAGCTACTAGCACTGTAAATTCATAGAGAAGTTATAAATACAAATGTGAGATTAGGAGCACAGCTTGCATTCATTATGAATAAGGAATATTCTATGAAGCATAAAGTCAAAGAGCCATAATAAAAATAATTCCTGAGATTTGGGCTGGGACCTTTCCAACAAACTGCCCAGCTCTCTTACCACAGGAGAGTGGGTCACCACAGGAGCTGGGCTGAGAGTGTTGGGGCAGGGCAGGGTACTAGTTACCCCAAACCCTCCTCTTCACCATGGTGGTTTGAACACTCTAAAGCATTATATAAATGTTGTTACTATTTCCCTTCACTAATGTACATAGTCATCTAGCACACTGTACTTCAAAAGAGATATATAAAGCCTACAAGGAAAGAAGATATGCATTTCTCCCACATTCAACCATAGTCACCACAATGCTCTTTTAAAAAGCACTGGAGTTAAATAACCTCATGTACACCCAGTTGTTTTAAATACCTAATGGCGATTTGCCTGGTATAAACACTGAAGGATTTTACAAAAGGTGGGGCCTGACTGCAAAACTAAATTTAAAATGTACAATTAAGTTTACTCAATTGGATGTCACCATTCCGCAAAAGTGTCACCTGCTGTGGTCTTCACCCCCTTAGTGGCTGATGGCCATTGGCTGATGGCCTTATTTTTGGCATTGAAAATGTTACATTTTTTATTGCAGTGATATTTAAACAGTTTGCAAAAACTTTAGCAAGTAGGAGCAGCAATTACAAGTTTGTTTTCTGGACCAGAATCTCCCAGCAAATATTTTTTTCAGGCTTTTGGCAGCATACTACTCTTGGGAAAATATAGGAAAAGAGGGGAAAGAGTGATGACCTCTTGGTTAAGCAGATGGATGTCAAAGCAAGAATAAAATTAAATGCCCCTTCCCATATTTAAAAAGAGCACCAATCTAAAACAGATCCTACTGTTTTCAAATAGACATGGGGGTGGGTGGGTAAACAACATGGTTCTATTTAAAAACTAGTTTCAACCATGGCACTCAGTGACAGCAATACATTGCTTTTTTTCACAAAGCAATGAATATAAAAATATGCCATAAATTCATTTGTAAACTAATATACACGTTATTATTAAAATAGACTTTTAAAATAAATCCTGCTTGAGTAACTGCTCTTCTTTACTACAGTAATGTTATATTATAGTTCCAAAACACACTGCAGAAATAATCCAGTTTGAGACAGCAGCAGCCTTGGCTTGGAACTGGGAGCCGGGCAGTGAGTGCTTTGGCCTGCCCCCTTCTCCCTCAGAACACCTGGCCCTCAGAGGGCCTTCCACCATCCCCTGGCAGCAGCAGCAACATTTGTGCATGCCGGTAAGGGCTAGTGGAGGACTTGATACCACCTTTCCAGTGGCAAGAGCGGCAAGCTGAGAGCTGGGCTGGGACCTTTCCAACAAACTGCCCAGCTCTCTTACCACAGGAGAGTGGGTCACCACAGGAGCTGGGCTGAGAGTGTTGGGGCAGGGCAGGGTACTAGTTACCCCAAACCCTCCTCTCCACCAGCAGTGGTAGTGAGGGTTACATGGCCTTATTCTCCCTCTATCAGTTGAGGCCAGGAATGTTGTGGGGGCGGAAATCAGAGTAGTGCTAGGGAAAGGGAGGTATGGTCAGAATGGAGTGAATAGATGTTACAAAAGAAGGCAGGATCGCTGTTTGAAAGCTATCCCGCCTTCAGTTCACTCTGTTCCCCGAAATGGATTGGAGAGCGTACCAACCATTCCACAGAACCTTACTTTGCTCCTCTGCAATGCCAGGTCAGTCAAAAATAAAACTCGTATTATTTATGATCTTCTCTTAGATGAAGGATGCTCACCTGGCTTGCTTCACAGAAACCTGGCTGGGAGAGGATAGAGCCATCACTTGGATGCAGGTCCTCCCAGCCAGGTATTCTGTGAGTGAGCAGGTAAGGGGAAATGGGCAGGGGGGCGGAGTGGCTCTGTTTTATAAGAACAACCTGGCTTTGACTAGGATACCTGTCCTGAACACAGTCCACTTTGAGTGTATGTACTTGAGCCTGAGGACCAGGGATAGTTTGGAAATTCTGCTAGTATATCGACCACCCTGTTGTCTAGCAGACTTCCTAACCGAGCTGACACAACTGGTCTCAGAGTTGCTATTGGAGTTGCCCAAATCTTTAGTTCTCGGCAACTTCAACATTCCACTTTAGACCAGTTTGACAAATCTGACAGGTGTTGCTCAGGAGTTCATGGAAACCATGACAAACATGGGTCTATCCCAATTGGTCATGGGGCCCACACATTGTGCAGGTCATACCGTCGATGAGGTCTTTTACAGAACAGGAATATCCATGGGTGGAGGTTATTAAAACCACCACATTGTCATAAACGGATCATTTCCTGGTCAAGACAGAACTAAGAGCCTCTACCCACCCCATCGGGGGTGGTGGATCCATTAGAATGGTCCACCCTCAAAGGCTAATGGAACCAATAGGATTCCAGAAAGCCCTGGAGGGTTTAATGGTTGGTAACGCCAGTGACCCTGTCAATGCTTTGGTTAATAGCTGGAACACTGACCTTACCAAGGCTATTGACACAATCACTCCCAAGCATCCTTTCCAACCCGCTCCAAATCGGAAGCAACGGTATACACCAGAGCTTAGGAAAATGAAGCGGGTTGGACAATGACTAGAGCACTCCTGGCGGAAAACTTGACTCTTATCTGACAAGACTCATTATAGGAACTTTCTTTGGTCCTATCGAGAGGCAATACGTGCAGCATAGAAATCCTTCCAATACATGCAGTCAGGCTTAATCACAGATTCATTTCTACAATCTCCATATGGTTTTGGTTTAAGTCACATAGCTGTAAGAATGTAAGGATATCCTCCTACAAAGAAGATCTCTCAGAAATTGTATTCAAAGACATAGCTATGTTTGTCTGGATCATGATATAAAGGAACCTTTGATATTAAATGAGAAAAAGCAGTTTGTGGCCTAATATTTTGTAGACTGGGTCTACTTCATAAAGTGCATCTTGACATCTATTCTACAAAAGCTTACACTACAAATTTCTTTCTCTTAGGTTCAAAAGTGCTAAAAGATCCCTTTGTTCTCAGAAACTGTGGCTGAAAGCAGATGGGCCAAATACAGCACCTTCCATACCGAAGCAGCTGGAAGCTGCTCTGGAACCAGCTATGGTGACTGAAGCTGAACCAAAAAGACGCAGTAAAAAGCTGCTCTTGAAATGACAAAGAAGAAACAAGGTGGCATTAATAGTGATGCAAGATATAGCAAAAGTGGTTAGGAGTTACAATGAAAATAATATCAATATACCAATATATCAATATCAATATCAATATACCAATTCAGAGGCCCCAGGAGAGACTATTTAGCCCTCCTTCCACTAGCCCTTAACATCAGTGGCAGTTGGAAGAACCGGCTGAGGCTACTTAGCCCACCCCACCAACCCCTTTAACATCAGCAGAGGCAATGGCAGCATGGCTTCAAAGTTCCCAGCAGAGGCTATTTACCCTCCTTCCACCAGCCCTTAACATCAGTGGCAGTTGGAAGAACCAGCTGAGGCTACCTAACCTGCCCCACCAGCCCCTTTAATATCAGCAAAGGCAGCAGTGGCGTGGCTTCAGAGGCCCCAGTGGAGGCTATTTAGCTCCCTCCCCCAGCTTTTGACATCTGCGGGCATGACTTTCCTCATGAGGGGATATCTGGCTGTATTATAGCCCGCCCCCAACTCCACTACCATTTGTGGTAGCATTGTTGGAGGGGGGAGGGGTTGGTGAGAGGGACAGTTAGCTCACCCAATACCAGTATCATCTGTGGCAGCACTGTTGGGAGAACACTGGGAAGGAGGCCATCCAGTTTCCTTAATAGCATCATCTCTTGTAGTGGCCGGAAATGATCTGGGAGTGGAAATTGAGGAGGTGCATTTTGTTTCAACTTTGTTTGTTTCAACTTTGGTTTCAGCCTTCACCCAGACAGCCATGGCCATTGCTGGTGGGAGAGGGTCTCTGTTTAAAAGTAATTAATCACTCAGGACTCTTTCTGCTTGGCTCAAGAGCAAAAGAAACTATCTCCCATCGCATGGGGAAATCTGAATGAGCTGCTATCACATTATCATAGTGACCTGTAAGTAAGTCAACCTGGATTTTGGGGTCAATTTTGGGCATACATTTTTAGACTTATAGACAAGTATATACACTGTATCAATATATTAATATAACATTCCATGACACAGACCGTTAAGGAAGAAATCAAAAGATTCTACATGAGAATCTGGGAGAAAACTGATCTCATACCAGAACAAGTTATTTTGGTAATAATAGGCATGCGGAATGCCAAAATTAGGAAACACAGCAGAACCAAACATTATAGAATGTGGCCTTGGACAAAGAAATGAAGCAAGAGGGTGACTCACTGAATGTTGGGAGGCCAACAATTTTATCATGAAAAATAGATTCTTAAAGTAACCAAAGAGATGACTGTACACATGAATATTACATGATGACCAAGACAGAATTTAAACAGACTACAGAAGTGGAAGTAAGAGATGGAGAAGCACGATTTAGTCTGCAAAAACAAGACCAGGAGCCAAATGTGGCACAGACCATGTTCTGCTAATATCAAAAACTATGTAAAGCTGAACAAGTACACTAAATCATGCCAAAATACAATGTGAAGAACATTCCTGTAGAATTTAAAGACCATGTGAAGAACAGATTTACACTATTAAGCCTAATAGACAGAGAACCAGAATACATTGGACTGAAACAAAGGACATTGTCACGGAGGAATGCAAAAAAGAAAAGAAAGGCCTAATTGGATGGCAGATGAAATATTCCAAGCAGTTGAGAAGAGATTAAAAACAACAGTAAAAGGTGGCAGAAACAGGCCTAGAATCCCAATTTGGGAAGCAGTATACTGCGGAACTATATGAAAGAGATGAAACAATAACAGATTCCTTCAAGGAAGAACCATCTGAAGATGAACCCATTATCTCAGAAAATGAAATGGAAGGCTTTCAAGATACTTGAGAGAAAGAAATTACAAGGTGTAGATGATGTACCAATAGAGCTGTTTCAGGCTACAGAGACAGAATACAATTCCAATAAAAAATTGCCAACAAATTAGGAAAACAAAACAATGACCCACATACATTCTAAGGGAGGTTAACACCAGGGACTATAGTACCATTGGACTATTGCACTGATCTCCCATGCATGCGAAGAGATACTCAAGATTTTGCAAGCAAAACTTTTACCATATATGAAACAAGAAGTGCCAATCATCCAAGCTGGGTTCAGGAAAGGAAGATTAGGGAGCATATTGCAAACATATAATGGATTGCATCAAAGAAATTCAGGAAAAAAATCAACCTATGCTTTATAGCAGGGGTAGGCAACCTTTTTGAGCCGGGGGGTGGGTTGCTGTCCCTCAGACAATTGGGGGGCCGAAGCACCAAAAATAAATAAATAAATAAATAATATGCATGCACACACTCTCAGCCCCAGAAAAGCCATGGCAAGACCCCTGTGGAGATTTTACCAAGAAAACCTCAAGAACAAGTAATAACAATAATCAATATCATCATGGCAGGCGGTGGCGGTGGGGGGCAGTGGCGGCAGGACCGGCCTAGGGCCAGTCCAAAGGCCTCGGGGGGGGGGACATCCGGCCCCCGGGCCTTATGTTGCCTACCTCTGCTTTATAGATTATACCAAAGTCTTTGGCTGCCTTTGATCATGAGAAATTATGGTTCACTCTAAAAGAAATGACATCCCACGTCCCACAACATCCGATTAGCTTAATGCATAACTTATAGTCTGGGGAAGCCACTGTTGGGACATAATATGCAATAGGCAAGGGGTAAGACAAAGCTGCATTTTATCACCTAACTTGTTTCACATGTATGATAAATGTATCATATGGAAAGCAGGATATGGAAAGACTCAAGGAAAGGAGGTATGAAAATTGAAGGAAGGAATATCAGCAATTTAAGATATGCAGGTAATAGCATATTACTTGAGAAAAATAAGGAAGACTTGGAATAACTGCTGAAAGCTAAGGAAGAAGATGTAAAGGCAGGATTATAGCTAAACATTAAGAACACAAAAATAATGGTCGCTGATGATTTACATAACTTTAAAGTGGGTAATTATGACACTGAAATAGTAAAAGATTTTGTATACATTTTGTTGTTGTTAACTGACCTCATGTCAATTTTGACTCATGGTTGCCCTATGGATGAGACATCTCCAAGACCTTCTGTCCTCCACTGCTCTA
>JAIPUX010001232.1:5061356-5071715 GCA_020142125.1 Phrynosoma platyrhinos
TCGGAATGTAAGTCCATGCTTCAAATTAACTACTGAGACAAATCTGATAAGATGCACTGCTGCCAAGGAGAGTGGGCGATGGAGGACCTTTATGAAATTCCTTTTGGACTGAAGGTTGCAATGGAGGACATGTCTTGGAAAAGGAGGACCTCTGGTCACCCTGGCTTTCATAGACATGAGTCTACTTCCTCAGATGCATGTGGTGCAGTGGAAAGGGTGCAGTGGAAAGCTCAGGGGCAGACCTCTGTGTGTGTGAAAATGTCCATAGGAATGCACACATTCTGTGTGGGAAAATGTTCATAGGGATGCACACACGCTCTCTGTGAAAATGTCCATAGGAATGTAAAGCTTTGTGAGTGTGGAGATAAGGTGACAGGTTCACTTTTAACTATGGTTTGTTGGAAGACAAGGCAAGGATGTTGCCTAAAGCCAAGGTTAGTAGACAGCCACATGAATGAGTGTTTGGATGTACCAAGGGAGATAAAAACATGCTTATTGTGCATTTTGGTTGACCCAATAAAGGTGTCACTGTTTTGTGGATTTTAGGTGTTGTTGTACTTTGCTGTGTTCAAGACTTCTTAGGATCAAAAATTGTTCAGAAGGGAGACTGCAGTCAAGAAATCAGAAGACAAGGAATGGGAAGGGTAACTGTGAAAGAATTAGACAAGATCCTAAAGAGTAAAGATATACAACTGAACACAAGAGTTAGGATCCTCCAAGCAATGGTATTCCCCATCACTATGTACAGATGCGAGAGATGGATAGTGAAGAAATTAGACAGAAAGATTGGAGATGTGGTGTTGGAGAAGAGAGCTGAGGATACTGTGGACAGCCAAAAAGACAAACAAAAGGGTCCTTTAATAGATCCAGCCTGACCTCTCCCTGGAAGCCAAGGTGATCAAATTGAGGCTTGTCACATCATGAGAAGGAATGCCTCACTAGAAAAGACAATAATGCTAGGAAAAATAGAGGGTAGCAGAAAGAGAGGAAGACCACACACCAGATGGATAGATAGACTCAATTGGGGAGGCCACAAGCCTGAATTTATAGGACCTAAAGCAGAACAGTGAAGGACAGGAGGTCTCAGAGATTTCTCACTCACAGGATTTCCATGAGTCAGGGTCAACCTAACAACAGTTAACAACAACAAACAGTCAGGTTATAATATTGTGCCAATTGTGGAGAACATGTATAAATGTGATGGACAGAAAAATACTCTCATCTTGTAAAGGAAAAAAGGAAACATCTCCTAAGGCAGGGGTAGGCAAACTGCCGCCTGAACGGGGTGCCCCATGGTCACTTTGGACTGGAAGTCCTAATATAGCTGCCTTCTCCCACAGTGTCCCAGGCAGATCTGTTGGGAAAGGTACCTTAATCAGGGAGAAAGCAGAGAAACAGCTAGCTTGCAGTAGTCATCGAAGGTATTGTGGTGGCAGGGACAAGGACAAGGAATGAATGAATGGTGGTGAGGTGTGGGGAAACAGACATGTGTCTGTGACTCACAGCTTACTCTGTGCCTAAGCTATCTTGCTGCCTTCAGGTATACTGTATGACAATGATCTATTGCCAGCACTGAAGTGAGATTTAGCTGTCAGTCTTATCTGCTTTAGCATGTAGAATGGGGGAAGTTGTCCTTCATCTCATGCAACAAAATGACTTCATCCAACCTGACTCCTTCTCAGCTGTAGCAAAGAAAATTTTGCTACGGCTGTCAGTTCACTTATTATGTGGTGGAAGAGGAAGGTCATTTTCTCCCCAAGACCAAGCCAAAAGGCCCAGGGCTGCTGGGAGTACACTATCTTCCTCTGTGTAAGGCAATGGTGGGCAACTTGTGAGCTTCTAGGTCCATGTTGGCGAATCTATGGCACACATGCCACAGATGGCACGTGAAGCCATTTTCCCTGGCCCATAAAGCAGGGAAGAGGAGGAAAAGGTGTGCGCCTGTTCCTCCTCCTCCCGGCTTCCCGGGCCTTCAGCTGAAGGCCCGGGAAGGGAGGGAAGAAGTAACACCCAGAGTAACACCCAGTGCCAGAAGGCCATTTAGTTTGGAGCATTCGGTGCCTAAAGGGTTTACTATTACTGTTCTAGGTGATGAAGGAGTGTGGTTCATGCTTACTGTAGGCCAGTGATGGTGAACCTTTTAGGAGCTGAGTGCCCAAACTAAAGGGTCTTCTGGCACCGGGTATTACCCGGTGCCAGGGGCAGGACTTCTACCCTCAGGGGATGGGATTTCTGGGGTGTGACTTCTTGCCATCTGCCCTCCCAGGCCTTCAGCTGCCTCTCCAGAGACTATGGCTTCACTTGCCAGTGCCATAGGTTTGCCATCATGGCTGTAAGCTATGTTGGTTAGGGTTGATGGTAGTTGCAGTCTCATAGCATCTAGAGGAGCACAAGATGTCCACTGCTCCAGTAAATGTAGACACTACCAAAGGAGGATCAGCTGGCTCCAATTGGATTAAAATGTTTAACAATCCAAAAATGCAGGGCTCTATGTTGATCGATTTTAATAAATGCCCCTTTAAATCCTGGCATTCACAAGCAGTTCACTCACCCATTCTTACTCCCTACCTATACCTATCATCTTGTAAGCCACAGAGTACATCTTTGCTTTTATTTTAACTGTATGTACTGTAGTCAGTCTGAAATGGCTGAAACTATTTTTAAGTATTTATGTCATGCTGATCCATAATGAGAGAGGGAAAAGCTAATAAAGGAATATCTTTAACTGGATCAACATCTCTTGGTGATGTGACATAGCATGTCATTTTCTTATCTAATGTGCATTCTGCAATAAACTCTGTTTTGAATATTTACTTTTATATCATAAAACCTCAAATACTTTATTATACAATGTAAGATTGTTGCAGAATTCTCTACAGACAGTGTAACAATCAAAATCCCACATAAACCTACATTTTCTCAGCCATTTTCTGGTTAGTGGAGAACAAGATGAGTGGCACAGAGGCATCCAGCTATTTTCCTCTGTGTGTGTATATGCCTTCAACTCACACATTGACTTATGATGACCCTTGAATTTTATAGGGTTTCCTTAGGCAATGAATACACACAGATGGTGTTGTTAGCTCCTTCCTCTGGCATATAGCCTACAGCATCTGGTATTCATTGGTGGTCTCCCATCAACAACAACAACAGCAATAATAATAATAATAATTTATTTTTATACCCCACCTTTTGCCATGGCAATCAAGGCGGCTCACATCTAAAATTAAATTAAATTAGACTATCCCCAAAATGACAGTAAAACAGTATTAACAAATAACAATGACCCCCCCCCCCATTAAGAATATGTTAAATACAAACATCAATTAAAACATGTAATTAAAAACAATAGGCACTCTGGGACACAGTAAAGATGTGAGAAAGGTGTCTGATGGGGGGAAGACCAGGTTAGATGTAGTGGTATATTCTGGGTAGGCCTGCTGGAAGTGATCCATCTTGATGGCTTTTTTAAAGCCATCTAAGCTGGTTATCTTACAGATCTCTTCTGGCAAGGCGTTCCACAGTCTGGGAGTGGTGGCAGAAAATGTCCCCTAGGAGGTTGCCGCTAAGTCTAGTTTTTATCAGTTGAAGCAACTTCCTCCCAGAGGACCTGAGGGTGCAGGGTGGATTATATAGAAGAAGGAGATCCCCTAGGTAGGTTGGACCCAGGCCATGTAGGGCTTTAAAGGTCACCAACAACAACTTATACTGTGCTCGGAAACCAATAGGCAGCCAGTGAAAAGATTTCAAGATGGGTGTAATATGGTCACTCCATCAAGGCTAACCCTCCTTAAGCATCCATGATCAGACAGGATCTGGTGCCTATAGGGCAGTGATGGCGAACCTTTTAGGGGACCTTCTGCCCTCCGGGGGTGGGACTTCCTGGGTGGGACTTCTTCTCCCCATCCTTTCAGGCTTTCAGCTGCCTTTCAAATACAGCTGAAGAGCCTGGGGGGCAAGAGGGGAAGAAGAGAAAGAGGCGCAGAGAGACACCTGAAGGCAGGGGAGGGTCTGGAAGGAGAAGGAAGAGGCATTTGCCTCTTCTTCCTCCTCCCTGCCCTCCGTGCTTTGCATACCATCTCTGACACATGTGCCACAGGTTCGCCATCACAGCTATAGGTATTTGGGCCCCTACAGCTGAACACAAAGTAGTGACATTATATGCAGGGACTCCACGTGGACCCCTAGATGTCCCTGGATCCTCTTGATGTGCATCCACCAATAATAAAATAGCTAGATGCTTGGCTGCTGCTCCCCCACTCTCCACCATCCAGGAAATACCTGGGTTAGGGAGGGCTGTATCTGAGAAGGAAAGTATTGCAAAAAGCCAAGAAAATCTGACTTTGGGTAAAGAATCAATTCAGTATTGTAAAACTTTTCTGGCTCTTTATCACTGTGGCTATTAATGATGTAATAACTGCAGGGGGAAATAAGGCTGACAATCCAACTTAAATCAACCACTTCTCTTTTTAAAAAAGATATAATAGTTCCCAATTTTTGATGGCAAATTTCAAACCTAATTCAAAACTTAATTGATTTAATTCCTTAGTCCTTATCACTTGCAGCTACTCAAAAGTAAAAGCTCAGCCCCAGTGCAACTCATGGCCCAGCTCCCTGTGCTCAATAACTGCATTTCACATCAATCACACTCAGAAACCAGCATCCTTGTAATTCCATTTGGTGCATGGATTTCCATTGTGCTCTTTGACTCTGCCTTTAGGTTTAGCATGCTTAGGAGCATCTTCACCATATGAACTAATCAGTTACATATTTGAATTCATCCAGTAAAATTTGTACAGTATCTAGTTCTTAGAACCCAGTTATTTTGTACATACTTTTGTGCCTAAGAAATAAACATTTCTGTGAGGAAATTATCATGAGTTTTAATATGAATATGAATTACTGGTATAAATAAATTATTGAGACAAATCTGATAAGACTGAGACAAATCTGATAATACTGCCAAGGAGGGTGGGGGATTTTTTTAGCATACAGTTGGATACAAAATGGGCAGGTAGAAAACTAATAATGTGCAGTTGGATAAATGGGGGGGATACACATTAGGCTTGTTAAATGTTTATTAGGCACTTACATAATAAGGGCAGAAGACTCACAAATCAGCACTCAGCTTCAAAATAAACTGCAAAGACCATGTTTAATCACCTTTCTCTTTGTAACCAGAACCTCCTACTTTTCACTTTCTGCTTTTCAACTTCATCTTCAGACAGTCAAGACTTTGTTGAATCCATATAAAGGCCCTTAAAAGTATTATTGTTTTCTGCCTAAGGCCTACACTCAGTGTATCGTCTTTCTCCAACCAGTAAAAAACAACTGGCCTGGGATCCAACTCAGCCAAAGGTGACATATTACCTGAAATCCATCAGTGATACCTTTATTGGCCAACCAAAATGCACAATATACTTTTGAAGCTCCATGGGCTTCTTCATCAGGCAAGATGTTACAAACCAAACAGGAGAAAAACAATTGTGCATTTTGGTTGGCCAATAAAGGTATCACTGATAGGTTTTTGTCTGAATTTGCTAAATGGCCAACACAGCTACCTCTGAATGTTTTACTGGAAAAATTGTGATGTAAGTCCTATTGGTAGAGTGTAAAATGGACTAATTATAAGCTTTAAACTGTGTTGCACTTATAAAACACAATAATGTCTTCTTGATGTAAAGAAGGAGCAAAGCATACTTTCCGTTTGGCATTTATTTTTCTTGTGCACATGTGTGTGTGTGACAGGGAATTTGTGTAGCTGGCATATCTGCTTAAAAAAAAACCCACTCTACCAAGGTTTTTAAAACAAATCCTTTGTATCTGTATAATCTGCACTACAGAATTAATGCCGCTTGACGCTGTTTTAATTACCATGGCTCAGTGCTATGGAATTTGGGGATTTGTAGTTTTGTGAGATATTTAGCCTTCTGTCAGAGAGCTCTGGTGCCACAACAAACTACAAAATCTCAGAATTCCATAGCATTGAGCCAGGGAACTTAAAGCGGCACCAAATTGCAAATTATTTCTGCAGTGGAGATTAGACTTTAGATTAAGGAAACATAGGGCCTTTGCAGACTGCCAGAAATAGTGCAAATTGAGTCCACTTTTAGGGTTAGGGTTAGTGCTAGGGAATCATGGGAATTGTGGTGTTTTTTTCTGAGACATTGAGCCTTCTCCGTCAGAGAGCTCTGGTGCCACAATAAAATACAGTTCCCATGATTCCCTAACCCTAACCCTTAAAGTGGATTCAATTTGCACTATTTCTGGCAGTCTGCAAAGGCCCATATATGTCTAAAAAAGGATAAAATGGTACAGGATATCTCACACTTTCCAAGCACAAACCATGCTCAAGTGTCTGAAGAGCCAGCTGAACAACCAAAGGCCTACTGCCTGTCATTAGTCTGCTCTATACTGGATTCTGGGATCTGCTGTGAGGTAAAATTATGAGGTAAATTATTATGAGGTACTAGCTTGTAAACTTGCCTCCATATGAGTGTATGTATTAGAAGATAATGTCAAAAAAGTCCACATGTATATGAGGTATGAATATATTCTATCTAGTTTATATCTATTATGGTGTAATGTTTCTCATTTTGAGGGGAAAACATACAAATGTCCCAATTTTAGATTCCTCCCCACCCCCTATGAACAAGAACATTTCAATTACATGTCAGGTTTGTTGTGGATGTGTTGACAGTGAGCTGCCATGGGTCCCATGTTGAAAGAAAATGAGGTATAACCAAATAAACAAAAAAAGTTGTGACTTGTTGTCTGACCTATATTTAATACCGTTATAAGTCAGTCCAAAGTATCCTAATATTGACAATGTTGGATTTCTTCAAAGACTAGGTTAATTAATTGAACCCATAACAGCATGCTAATATTTTTTTAAAAATCAAAAAACATTTTTGCTTGCTGACGAAAATATTCTTCAAATATCCACTTGTTTAGTTTTCAGGCCACATGAACTAAAGCGTGGAGGCCTGATTTGTCTGTGAAACAAGCAGAAGTGGGAAAATATATTCACCCATGTTGAGGTATTTTCTGAAAAAATGTGATAACAGCAGCCTTGATAAAGCTAAGCAGGCTCAGAGGTCTATTCAGTATCAAAATGGTCTACATTATACAGCCTCAGATATACACCTGGTGTAAATGTTATATTATTCCAATGAAATAAACTCTGAGAATTAATTCCACCAATCAATATTTTCATCCATTATTATTATTTGTCTTGGATTCCTCTATTGTGCCAAGTTTATACACAGAGAATTCAGGTAGTAGGATGGTAGAAAGGCTTTTTATAAAGGAAACCTTGAAATCCTGGAACCAGCAAGAATCTTCATGTTCCTCAAATCAGTAGTGTAGACTTACTTTGAGCCCTCTTCAGTTGGTCACATTTCAAAACTGATCATAAGATAATTCCTAGTCACCCATATTTATTATTTTTAGGCTTCTTACAAAGATGTCAAGTTGTTAGACCACCATATGCCAATTAGTTTTGAATTATAGTTTGTATATCATTTCATTATACCTGAACATTTGTTAATGTTTTGTTTCAAGCTTAATTTACTAAAGTGTTTAATTCTTTAGAAAATATATATTACAAGTAAAGAACGGTATTTCAGAGGTCCTGTTCTTTCTTGGTCAATTGAAGATGGGTTGCAGGGAAAATGCATATTTGAAGTACAGCATGTTATCTTCAAAATCAACAATGGCTTTACTTGTGCTGTCATAGTGATAATGAGCTAAGACTCATACTTCAGCCACAGAATGTGGCCCTGAATGTCACTGGATGGGGTGGCTGATAAAATATTTGTTGTCTGAGAAACATTGTGGTACCTTAAAGACTAGCAGGTTGATTGTAGCATAAATGTTTGTTCCAATATCTTCAAGGACAATATTGCATTGCACTATTTTACTTTTCCTCTTCATTTTAGAACCTGAGGTGAAAGTAAAAACAGACATAAAAATGCTGAGAATTCTTGCAATATTTCAGCATACAATGAAATTATCACATTGGAGCTAATTAATAGATTGATCAGTGATTAAACCAAAGATGTCACTTTGAACAGTAAGTCTTATACTTTCACAAGATTTTTACCTATGTAATTAAGAAAGCGACCCCAGAATTTTCCCTAGACTAAAAAATCTGAATATATTAACTTAGTACTGGCATCCAGACCCAGAAACTTCTGTTGTACATTGTGATCACATTGTGCAATTATTTCATATATGCAGTTCTCAAGAAAGAGGGTGAGATGGACATTCCTTTCAATATATCACTCATTGCAGGAATTGGTACCTTACCAATGTTGTCCATATATATGTACACATACACCCACACAAATATACAGGGGTAGCTCTCTTGGCTGTCCAGCAAAATACAACAAAATGCAAAATCCATAAACAGTGATATCTTTTGGGGGCCAATTCCAAAGCAAAAATACATTATGCAAGCTTTTGAATCTTCACTGGCTTCTTCATCAGCCAAAGATGTTTAAAATCTTACAGGAGAAAAATTGTGATGATGTTAGGGTCATTGGCTTATATTCTGTCTGAAATGTCAGTTAAAATGGTACTGAGGATTTTCAATGCAGGCAGAGGCCATTCCCATTATTGGCCATGGGAGGACTAGAGACAAAAAGAATAAAAGACTCAAAGCATCTCACACTTGATGATGATGATGATGCAATAGTGGCAGAAAAATATTTATTTGCTGTTCATGCTGCCACAGAGTAGGGCTTCATAGGCTCTAGCCTATATTTGGTCAGTCTCATTTCAAATCTACCAACACCACCTTTGTCTCCATCTCACTCACTTTATCACTGCCAACTCCCTGGAAAACCAGGCAAGAGGGGATGGTCAGGAGTTATTTGTCCACTGTCCTGGCCAATTCCCCATTCCAGAAGTCAGCCAGAGCTTTAATAGAATCACCTGCAGAGGTGACAAGAAAATTTCCGAGAGCCATCAGGAATTTATCCAGATCCATCAGCGCCCTGGGACGGACCATCCTAATTGACTCCATACCACTGCAGAGATTCTGAGTCCCAGTGTGTCTAAACCTGATGAGATAATGATCTGTCCAAGACAACAAAACTTTGGAGAATTCTTCCACACCAAAATCACTATCAACCCATCCAGCACAAAAAACAAGGTCCAGAGTGCACTCAACAGCATGAGTAGGGACAGATACCACTTGGGAAAGGCCCATGGTTGGCATGGAGGCCATGAAGTCCTGAGCTGTTCCTGACAGAGCATGGATGTTGAAGTCCCTCCAGTACTACTAGCTGCAGAGACACCATCACCAAGACCACCCTGACTAACTCAGGGAGGTAAAATAACATTGTTCAGCAGTGTGATGGGTGGTACACCAACAGAATCCCCAGTGGCAGCAAGATTGATGTCACCTAGTGTGGTAATTCAGCCCCATGGACCTCCTGGAGTAGGGGTGCAGATGAAGAGGAGGTTGCCATTCCCAATCCCTACTGAGACAACAAAGATGGGATGTCCCCCTGGACTAGAACAGTTTTTAAATTGCAAAAGAACTCCATCCCCAAGGAAAGAGGATATTGCAGCAAACAGCCCCCTCCCAGGACAATTATGGGAAGGAGTCAAACAGAGTGGGATGGGGAGGCTGCAGGAGGGGAGAGCAAAGAGAAAGGTCTGAGGTTCCAATTCTGTCCTCACCCCTCCGAAGGGGGGCAACACACTAATAATAATAATAATAATAATTATTATTATTATTATTATTATTATTATTATTATTATATCCCGCCCTTTGGGGACCCAATCCGGGCGGCTTACAACAATAAAATCACATGAGATATCCTAAAAACAATCCCCCCTTAAAACAGTATTAAATCAGATAAGTTAAAATTGCAAATTTAAACAATTAAAGTTAAAACAGTTAAAACATATTACAAAAGTAACATGTTGACGTACGGCAATGTTCTTCCTCCATCCATAGATGGGGCCACGCAGAGAACATTATGGGTGGGGATGCCCGAGGCTGGGATCATTAATCTGGAAAGGCCTGCTGGAAGAGATCCGTCTTGACAGCCTTTTTAAAGCTGTCTAACAATGTTAACTGATGGATCTCATCTGGGAGGATGTTCCAGAGTCTGGAGGCTACAACTGAGAAAGCCCTCTGGGAGTTAGCCGCACGCCTCAATTTTTGAGACTGCAGCAAATTCCTCCCAGAGGACCAGAGAGCGCGGGAAGGATTGTATGGGAGAAGGCGGTCATTAAGATAGCTTGGACCCAAGCCATTTAGGGCTTTAAAGATAACCAACACCTTGTACTGGGACTGTAAGCTGATAGGCAGCCAGTGGAGGGACTTCAAAACCGGAGTAATGT
>JAIPUX010001232.1:5133491-5149674 GCA_020142125.1 Phrynosoma platyrhinos
GATCTCACCCAGCGGCTTCATGTAAATGTTGAATAACATTGGGGACAGAATAGTGCCCTGAGGGATGCCACAATTAAGCTCATTTTTGGACGAGCAACTGTCCCTGAGCCTCACCCTCTGGGATCTGCCCGAGAGGAAGGAACGGAACCACTGCAAAGCAGTGCCTCCGATTCCTAACTCTCTCAGGCGATCCAAGAGGATGGCATGATCTATAGTATCGAAGGCCACTGAGAGATCCAAGAGCACCAGCAGGGTCACACTACCTGTCGATGCCTAAGCGGAGGTCATCGGTCAGAGCAACCATGGCAGTCTCAACTCCATATCCTGTCCTGAAACTGGTTTGAAATGGGTCAAGATAATCGGTTTCATCCAAGACTGCTTGGAGTTGGGAAGCAACTGCCCTCTCGATCAGCTTGCTTAAAAAGGGTAGCAAGGAGACTGCTCTGTAGTTGTTTCTATCCAGGGGGTCCAGGGAGGGTTTTTTCAGGAGTGGCCTGACTGCCGCCTCCTTTAAGCAGGATGGTATACTGCAGAATTAAAACAAATTGATACCACTTTAACTGTCATGATTCTATCCTATGGGATCCTGGGATTTGAGGCATTCAGTCTGATCTGTCAGAGAGCTCTGGTGCCTCAGCAAACTACAAATCCCAGGATTCCACAGGATAGATTTGTAGCAGTTAAAGTGGTGTCAAACTGCTTTCATTCTGCAGTGTGGCCTCACCCATAGGAACCATTATGTCTACTTGGGAAAAATATGGCAAGAGCCTTTTACAGGAGAAGTGAGCATAAGCATGCATGCCCATAGCTGCTCTTAGTCAGGGCTTAATCCTCTCCTTCTGAGTTTAATTTCTGAGTGTGGAATGGAGAAAATGCAGACCATCTAGCATGTGGCCTGCCATGACACATAGCTGCAGCTTTTAAGACTCATTGAAAACATGCTAGAGAACAATTTAGTTTTTCTAGTACAACACCCTTTCTGTTTTTAATTTTTGTGATTAGATTCAGATCCAATTAATTCTGCACTGGTTATCTAAATACTAAATGCCAATGCACACCTCCTTACCATATAACTGCCTATCAGAGTACTACTAAACTTTTCCTAATGTATTTTTGGAGATCCAGATGTTCTGTACTAAATATAGCCATCTCTCTTGTGAGAATAAACATTTGTAAGTTTTTCTTTTCTTTTTGAAAGGCAACTGTTAATGATCAGTTTACTAACAAACCATACTCATAAGCCAGAGCAAGACAGCCTGTTGCATATGGCAGTAAACGAATCGGTCATGCAGCCAATAGTAAAGCAAAACAGAACATTGTAAAACAGGCCAAGAGCCAGCCTTTGCCAGTTTGATGCCCTCTGGATGTTTTGGATTGCAATTCCCACCATCTCTATCCATTTGCTGTGCTGGCTGGGGCTGATGTCAGTTGTAATCCAGAACATCTGCAGGACACCAGGTGGAGGAAGGCAGAGGAAGTGTGGCACAGATATGGAAACCAGAAAGTAACAAGTGTATAGAGCTTTTTCTTCCTCTTTTCCTTTATGAAATGTTGGAGACAATGCGATCTAAAACACAAAAACATGAGGAGTCATTTACAGGGGAAAGTGCTACTCAAAAAAGACTCTTCTAGGAAACAGCGGAGCTGGGACATATGTACCTGGTATATTATGTATATATTTTTCTTTGTTTTTTATGCATTGTTACTCACTCTGTTCTGATACAGTAGATAAAAAATCTTATTGAGAATTAGCTGTTAAATCTGATAGCATTTATCTTTAATGCATGTATGTCTTCCAGTTTTGAAATTAAAAATGTAATACAAGGACACATTACTCCACCACAAGTAAAGTGACACTGGGCAGGGAGGGAGAAGGCATGCCCTTTTGTCCCTGCCTCCAAAGCCCCCCTGCACTGAGTGACACCCCAGACTGGGATGTCACTGCTTATATTTATGCTCTGTTTGCTGCAGCAAAAACACTTTTTGAACACCAGCTTATGAGCAGCTAATGTAATTGCCACATATCATATCAATTGCCCTTCCTTCCTTCCTTCCTTCCTTCCTTCCTTCCTTCCTTCCTTCCTTCCTTCCTTCCTTCCTTCCTTCCTTCCTTCCTTATTCTCTCTCACACACACCATTGCAGAGGCACAACAGCCATTGCTCTCATCAGGCAGTTGCATGGAGGTAAGTGTTTATTAGCCTGGACTACAGCACTTGCTGCTGACCTATCTGCACATTAGCTGCATTTGGGAGAATTCTGCCTTTGGTTGGTATCAGCTGCCCCTGTACTCCCTTGCCTTAGTTGACAAGTTGCTCTCTTTTTATCTTCATGTCCTGATCCTGTTCTTCTTTAGGATGCCAAATCCCAGCAAACCTGGATATATCAGACAAGCAATTTTACATAGGAAAATTCACTATTCTGTTATTGGGGCATGGACTTTCTAACAAAACGATTCATCAGTCCCTCATGTGAAGGTCTCTGATAGGAGGAATGTAGGCAAGCTCTCAAAGTTGTAGTAGTCATAAGACAGTCTATTTGTCAGCTTTGCAAAGTAAAGTTTACTAAGCAAGAGTTGAACTCATGAGTGTGACAACAGATTTGTTGCTCTGGGACTTAGATCAAAAGCTAATTTTAGCTGTCTCAGTGGTTATCCTTTTGTTGCAAGGCAGAATATCAAACATTTACAATCATACTTGCCCTGGTTATAAGATTCCTTTTCATAATTCTGAAAATGCCTGGCCTCCATTCCAGCATGAAATTGAACCTTATGCCACATATCTGGTATGTTTCTCAAAAATGATCCCTTTTCTTTTTATGTATTCTGGATTTTATTTGGTTTTGTACAGCGCCGTGTACATCTACGGCGCTTAATAAATAAAGCTAATAATTTCTCTATGTTGTGATGTTGGCTTTCTCTAGCCAGCTGAATGACCAAGAAAATGGAAATCAAAATGATCATAGATTCTATGATGCCATTGCTACAGCCTGAATAGGTGCCACAGACAAGCTGCCATGTAGAGAAGCTTTCCAAAGTATGTTAATGGCTCTTTAAGATGCCAGTCTCTAGTGAGAGACATGTATTATATGGGCAAAGTTAAAACCTCTTTTATAAATTCTGACCTAGTTTGAACAAAGATAGCAAAAAATCAATGAGCCCCACAGAAGACTAAATGCTTTGTTAGCCTTTTACTACAACATTATACACTAAATGCAAATAATGGCACAAATTTAATACTACCATTCTCACCATCCAATTCCTTCACAGATCTGTACTTCACAGATCTTGAATAGCAACATTTTTCTTTTTAGCATAAAGTTGCTCAAGGTTCACTGGAGACTTTTAAATTGCTGCTTTCAGAGAAATAACAATGTAAAATGACATTATGATATATAGCACCTTCCTGTGGGCTTGGACCAGTGCAAAAGCCAGCTGCTAATGCCTTTGGGAATGAAACAATCTCCAGGGTACTATTGTCCAATTGTCCTTCTTAGTGTATCCTGTTTAATTAGTTGCAATTAATTTCAAAAACTGCCTACTGGAACATCACATCATGAAGCATGGAGGGGACATTGTATATTCAGGATTATGGGTATTACAGATTCCATGTTAGAGGATAGAATTAAATGGAAACAAATAACAAATTTTGGGCTTGGACATTCTAGAAGTGAACTTTGCAAAATCTACAGATAAATACTATGAAGGACTGAATATAAATGCCCTAAATAAATAATAAAATGAAATAGCAGAGCAATAGTGTATATGCGTGCTCAGAAATAATCCCACTGTGTTTGCATATGTGCACATTTGAGAGGTAAATCTTTGTAAATTTCTTTTGTGTTGGTAAGAATGAATAATTTAACTGTTTTCTCATTCTACAAGAATGTCCTTGAAAATTGTGCAGTATTTGAGAACAAGTCACAGTTCAGCATTAAGTGTGTGAAAAAACCCACACAAATGGAGTTTGGGGGCAGAAAAATGTATTTTCTATGTAGAAATGCTGTTTTAGTAGCATTCTTTGATTCTCTCTAGGCTTGTTTAGAGAAAATACATTATTTTTAGAATCCGGACAGAAAAGACAAACATTCTGCTTAAATCTATGGTAGCAATACCCTAGGCTCTTTGGCCTATCCTGAGGAGTGCAGATACTATGGAAGAAAATAACAAAAGCCAAGGGAACTTTACATTTTGTAACACAATCTAAAATATATATCATAGGGATACCTTTATTAGGTGGATCAAAAGGCACAAAATGTTAGTTTTCAAAGCCTTCTTCTCAATGTGCCAATGGTGAAATGATGTGATGGTGTCACTTTTCCAGAATCCAAAGGAACAGTACCAGCCATCTTTCTCCCTTGATGAAGAAACTAATGTGCTTTGAAAGAAGGTAATCTATTTTGCACATTTAGTTGGTCTAATAAAGTTATCGTTATGATATGTACGTGAGATTTTGCTATATTTTGTTGTATGACCAACATGGCCATCACTATATAAAAAAACCTCCTTCTTTTACATCTTATACAACAGTTGGATTAGATTGGTTTCCACTTCCATTTGCTGCAGTAAATATAAAGGGGAGAGAAATGTGCTTCTGCATATCAGTCCTTTCTAAAAATGGTGAAATCTGTATGACCTTGCAAGAGGAAGGGAAGTGGGTCCTGGCCAAGTAGTTTAGAAGTAAGGAAGAAGAACAAAGAGAATTGATGGAGTGGGTGGGCTCACGGGTGTCCCATATTCCGGTTAGCAAGTGGCCCAGGAAGCAGATGGCTGGAGTGCAAGAACTGTTGGGTAGTTAATCCAGTCCAGATCAGAACAAGATAAAGGCTGAAAGAAGAGAGTGGTCATCAGCTGGTCCAGAAGTCGTTACAGCAAGCCAGTAAGTCCCAATATATGAAATCAGCAAGGAGTAAACAGAGTCATCAAATTGTAGCAGACCAAGGTAAAGAAAGCATGAATGCCAAAAAATACTGCAAGTCACCTACATACAATGGTTGCAAGCAATGGGGTCTCTGGGGAGCTGCTGGGAGCTGTCTTAAATCAGAGGGTGCCTAATTAATCTGTGACTCCAGGACCATACTCTCTCTTTGTCTCTTTGCTGATCTGCAAAAGATGGTACCATGTCCTCAGCATCTGCCACCTCCTGCTGGGGAGTAGCCCCTCCCTGCCTCATCCCCAAGCTCCTAGGAGAAATCTCCATCATAGGGAGTGGTAAATTTCTGTACATCTGCCTCTGTGTCTGAACCAATTGGCTTCAGTGAGTGAGTTATGTCAATTGGGTTCTAATGGTTTCCTGGTCACCATGTTCCTAGGATTAAGCTAGCAGTCTCAGGATTCCTTTAGTGGCCTCAAAGTGGAAGACTTCAGCTTTATGTCTTACAAGGCACTGAGATATTTCATTCCCCTACAAGGCTAGTTTAAGGACTGCATATTATTATGAGTTTGGGGGTGGTTTTTTTTTTTCAAGCTTAATGATCCGTGGGGTGGGTTACAAAGGAGTTGCAGAATACAGGGGAGTATTAGCTTCACTCCCTCTGCCATCATCTCCTCTATGATAATTCAAACTAAAGACTCCATTGATATCAGTAGTAGATTATAAAAATAAATCCTAATTGCTGTTCATAGGAGGTGGGAGGGGTGTAGTGCATACTCATATTCACATCCACCCACAGACCATAACTTGCCATGGACCAATGGTTCCAACTCCTAATAGTGGGATGATGGGTCTGTTGGGGTATGCAGACAGGCAGGATCTAACGCACACACACACACACACACACACACACACACACACACACACAGTTGATGCATGTAGGCAGGAATGCCCAGAAGATTCTGTGAAGAATCTTGCTCCAGACAGCACAGGAAAAATCCTCCCACACACAGGCTGCTGCTTTCAGCTTGGAGAAATGAATCGCTGGACAGCGAGACTTCACTCAATGAAGGCTTTAATCTTTGTTGCAAATATTTACAAAGATATAAAGAGTATCAGACATTTGTCTTGAATACTCACAGCTATACAGATCTGATGGTGGTTTTGTGCTGAACTCCCTTTTGCCTAAACCACTGCTGCAGACTTTTGGCAATAAACTCTCTGCCCCTATCGGTCACAATTGTGCCCACCTTGTAGGGAACTCCCTCTCAATGGCATTGGCCCACTTTTTGATCTAGTCAGCAGCTTCACCTTTGGTTTTCAATAAGGCAACAAAGGAATACTGGGTGTGTCTGTCTACTCTGAGCAAGGTAAACCTGTTTCCCCCATGCTTTTGACTTGGTGCGGTCCCGACAAGTACCTGCATGTACCTGAAAAGGCTTCTGGGTGGTTACTTTGGCAATCAGGTAAGCCTTGACTTTCACCCTTTTACACACTGCATAATCAAGGTAGCTGTTGCATTTCTCCACCTTGAATTCTGGGCATACCTTCTCTAGATTTCTCAAACCTTTGAAACTTGTGTGCCTCATCACCATATGAAAATAGTGTGCCCAATTTTCATGTAATGGCTTGTTAGCAACATTGCTACACTGCACCTGTGCCACCATGTGGTATACCTGATTTTTCTTGACAGCTTTACCACACACTGCCCCCTCCTTGGAGATTACTTCTTCATCCCCCTGAAAATGGACTTCATACCCATCATTGGTTAGGGATGCCACACTCACAAGGGAATTCTGCTGTCGAGGCGCACACAAAACATTATCAAATGTTTTTCCCAGCCCCAGGATGTATACAGACCCTTTAAATTCCACCCTACCAGATTCACCATCAGCAAACACCACTGTGTCTACTGGTGTTGGTTTTGGGTTCTGTAGTCTTCCCTTGTTTGGTACCATGTGATGTGAACATCCACTATCTAAAATCCAGACTGGATTTCCCTTTTTCCCACTCACAACACCCTCCACAGTATAAACAAACCCCCTTCTTTCCTGGGGCTTTTTGTTCTGAGAAGACCACCCCTTATTTCTGGCAGAGACTCTCAAACAGTCCTTCCTGAGATATCCAGTCTCTCCACTGTAAAAGTGCTGCTTAGTCCTGCAGATGGCAGCACTCCCCTCCTCAAATGTCTCGGTGGTTGGTTGCCTCCAGCTTGTTCTCTCAGCTTCCCTGGATCTCTCCTCAAAGTCTTATCTCTGGACCTCCTCCAGGATCCTTGAAGCCACAAGCTCAGTCCTCAGATCTGCCTCAGCAACCCCCTGTAGGCCATACATTAATAATAATAATAATAATAATAATAATAATAATAATAATAATTTATAACCTGCCCCTCTGCGTGGCAATCAGGGCGGGGTACAAAAGTTTAAAAACAAACAGAGTTAAAAAAACATTCCCTCACCCCATAATTCCACCCTCCCATCCCCTTAAACTAGAATTAAACCACCATCAAATTAAAAAATTGCCACATTAATTAAATTAAAATTTGTTAAAAACATATACTAACAATAAAACAGGAGTCGGAGGGTACGAGATTAAATCCTCATCTCTCGATTGCGAGTTATTCTGGGAAGGCCTGCCGAAAGAGATCCATCTTTACTGCTTTTTAAAAGCAGCAAGAGTGGTGATAAGACGGATCTCATCGGCAGGCCATTCCAAAGTCTGGGAGCGGTAGCGGAGAAGGCCCTCTGGGAGGTCTGAGACAGCCTAGTTTTTATTGGCTTTATTTAAAAAAGTCCTACTCACTAGTCAAGCTGCTCAGGAGTATGAAGACTTTTTGAGACTCCTCCATCTGAATGCCTTTATTGTTGCACTCTGCAAACAGTCCTTCCATTTCCCCAGATGAGTAGTTACAGAAGCACCCTCCTGCAACTTCCAGCTGTATAGTTTTCTACAGCATAGCATCTTAGATAAGGCTCCATTGGGCTAATGAACTCGTTCCAAGGTGCACCACACATCAAAAGATGTCTGCTTTTCCCTCATGTGATTCAGCTGGCTTATTTCTAGGGCCCTCGCCTTGTAGTTATCCTCAATCTTTAAGTCATCTGTTGGATCTGGTTGTTTAAGCACGATGTCCCACAAGTCCTGTTTTATCAGTAAAGCTTGCATACAGATTTTCCAAGAAGCATAATTTTCATCAGTAAGCTTCTGAAATCTAACAGCTGTTTCCATCTTCCTGCTCTGTGTCAACAACAAACAGATGCAGATGGACTTCTGGGCAAACTGCCAACACCCCGGGCAAGCAGCCAACACACATGGAAGCTTGATAAGCCTTCCCTGGCACACTGATAACAGCACTGACAGTGAGGAACAGATTTACTCACTCAGTTCAGGACTTTTTTGCCCTCCGTGGATTCAGCAGCACACGTCTAGAATTCTGGAACACTCACAAGCACTCAGGCGTTGTCTATGCACACACTGGGCCCATAACCCATGTTGGGGTATGCTGACACACAGGATCTAGCATACACACATGCAGAGTTGATGCACGTAGGCAGGAACACCCAGAAGATGGTCTTCTGTGAAGAATCTTGCTCCAGACGGCACAGGAAAATTCCTCACACACACAGGCTGCTGCTTTCAGCTTGGAGAAATAAATCGCTGGACAGCGAGACTTCACTCAATGAAGGCTTTAATCTTTGTTTCAAATATTTACAAAGATACAAAGAGGATCAGACATCCATCTTGAATATTCACAGCTATACAGACCAACAAAGTGCTTTGCCAACCACCAACCACAACTAACCAACAACTGAGATTCTGACTCTCTCCCGTATATAGGTGATCTTCTTAGGAACATGTGACAGCCATGCACTAATGAAACCTGACTGGTTTCATCCCCAGTGCCTATGGCATCAAGCCTCCCATGATGCATACCTGGCTGGTCTCACTCACTGTGCATGTTGCATCAGACCTCCCATGATGCATAGCTTTTCAAATGCTGACACATGCACCTGCCACTTGAACTGTAGTAACACTGTTACCATTGCTCCAGTTCCTTTCAGTGGCCACATTCATGTCATTTTTCAGACTAGGGTGCCACATGGTCTTGACAGGGTCAGCAGGTTTTTGTACTGTTCTTAAAAAACCTGTTTGACATGAAACAAGAGAAAGCAGTGGGATAAGAGAAATTAGTGTGCATGTTGCAAGACATAAAGCCTTTTTTTATTTCAGTTTCAACTCCCCAAAAGCTATTTTTTTGTCTACAGTTTAAGCACAATTTTAAAACAAACAAACACCCAATTTGTACTGTGGTCACAATTTCATTTTGTGAAAGCCAAAGTCTGTCATTGTTCTAATGGACTTCCTGCCCTTCCCTATCTGTTGTTGGGCCTTCCATCTTTTGTAGTCAATTATTACTTATTTGGACTGACAACTTTAGTAGCTACTTGTCTACAGCAGTCTCTTGAAACTGCATCATTGCAGATGATTATCCATGTTAGTCTGTTCAGCCAGAAAGACATCAGCCTAGTGAGAAATAAGAGAAGACCATGGTTTCCTGTAATATGAATGAGCTGTGGAAAGCCTTGGGTTTCTGTGGTCCCTCTTTTTTCTTTTCTTTTCTTTTTTTTTTTTTTTGTGCCCATGAAGAAGATACTGAAAGCTTTTTTGAATTTAAACAAACCATAAGTGCTCATTTTTACCCTAACAGGTGGGGAGGGACATTGGGGGTCCTCATAAGCAGTATCCATGTACCCTGAAATTTTAGGGAAATGATAACTCAAAAGAAGCCCTGCGAGAGGAGGTTAACTTTGGGGATACTTTCACACCAGCATGGCATAGTGGTTTGAGTGTTGGACTATGACTCTGAAGACCAGGGTTTGATTGCCACTTGACATGAAACCTACAGGGTGATCCTGGGCTAGTCACATGCTCTCAGCCTCAGGGGAAGGCAATGGCAAACCTCCTCTGAACAAATCTTTCCAAGAAAACCCCATTATAGAGTTGCCTTAGGGTGGCCATAAGTCAGAATCAACTTGAAGGCACAACAACAAAAAATACCAGTACTAACTGTAGAGAGCACTCCAGTTTCACTAAATAGAAGGGTTTTATTTATAAATTTATTTATTTAGAAATGTGCAAACATATAGAACCAATGTAACTTTAAGGCACAAACAAGGCTCTTAGAAAGAGAGGTGTGTAAGGTTGGAAAGAGAGGAATCAGGAATTGGAGAGGGTGATAATTATCAGTCCTGAAGATAGGTCCACAGAAAATGGAGAGTGGCTCAGACAGTCTCTGAGTGCTACACACATAGCTAGAGCTGGATCAGATTTTTATATCCTACTCCATATCTTTGAGGAGAGCTTGATGTTACCACATGGTGTAACAAAGGCTTTGATTATTTCCCCATGGAATTGACAAAAGGGTTATAAACCATGGATCTTCCTCACCTCTGGCCATTTATGCCTCCCATTGTTTCCCAAGCTTGGCTTCCCACATGATTGCCATTCCCCTTTCAATGAACAGCTTACCATAATGCTATATCACCATATCATCTTAATCATCATATCATCATTACATCATTATATCATATCATCATATTATCATGACAGAACCATGCAAATGAATCTGACACTATGTAAGTGTGACTTCTTATGTGTGTAACTTTCTAGTCTTCCCAGGTCATTCTGGCCTCTCAAACATGCCCAATGTTAGATTTTAATTATGAAACCCCATATCCAATGGGAGGGGTGTAGTGTATTCTAACACCATGATGTCTGAAGACTGAAAACTGGCCTGTTTAAACTATGGCTTAGTGAGAAGAAGGAAAAAGTTGAAGATTCTGCCTTATTTTGAAATCGTAATTGAAGCAAACCACAGTGCCCCACATTCAGACATAAAAGAACTCTGGTTGGGTTAAAATTAGAAACAGATGCTTCTGGTCTCCTACTTTGGAAATCAGAAAAGGACAAGAGGGAAAGAAGAGAAAGTGATCCTGATGCTCATTCACACAGTAGAAAACCATGGTGGAAGAGTCCAATATATTGGTAAGGTTTATCTGTACAAGCCTCTGCAGCAGTGCAAGTTCTCACAGAAGACTTTCTAGCTAGATTAAGCCTGAAGAAATGGTCACCAGTATACTAGTAAGTGATAACATCTACAGGTTTCATTTGGTGTAGTGCACTAAAGTGTACTTCCAACTTTTCTATCACCATTTAAATTAGGGCAAGCCAGAGTTCAAAAGTCTAGAACTGACTCCTGAACGCAACAATAAGACCAAATTTTATTCTTGTATTTGAATACTGAATTAAGAGCTCATATTTTAATGCATGCTATATTTGGTCTTTCCATACCACAGTGGAAACACAGGGATCAAGCTAATATTCAAACCAGAAACATACAATGATGTCCTGAATATACATACTCTCTTTCATTCTAGGGAAGATATTTTGTTAAGAGGAAACAAATTTTCAAACAGAGAGCACAACACCATCTGTTAAACCAAAGGCTTCACTTCTCTTGGCCAAACCAGAGTTCAGATAAGATTGTGAGAACATTTTACAGCCAAAGTGACCTTTAGTATTGAGCCATCCAAAATAAATACTTGTGGTAAGAGGGAAGACAGTATAATTTGCCATTCACTTTTAAATCATGGATTTTGAGGATGAAGAAGTATTTGTTTGCTTTGCTTAAATGAAGAAATTGAGGATAATAATTTGACCTCTGAGCCTGGTACATAATTCATTGTTTCCAAGAGAGTCTATTTTTGTTTTGTTTTTGTTATAGGGATGCCATAAATGGTTATCTTCCCTCCACACAGTATGATAGTAGTTTAATTCCTGATGCTATCAATCAGGGCTGGAGCTGGGTTGGTGACAGAGAGTTAGTGATTTACAATTGACCAGGCACACTATAAAAACCCATGGCAAAGGGTTATGAGGTATCAAAATGTGCTGAGCTGGCATCTGTGGTCAGCAATATGCAGGGCAGGAAAGCTCTTATGTCGTGGCTGCCCAGTGTTCCATTACGGCTCTTCGCCTCTGAATGAGAGCCAGCAAAATATGGGTGGCAGCAAAGGCAGCTGTGTTCAAGTGCAAGGGGGTGGGGAGGATAGAAAGGAACAGTTTGCAAGATGATCTGAAGGCTGAAGGAATAGAAAGGAGGATTTGTGGGGGAAACAAATGGCAAAACAGTTATGTCATCAAGCCTTGCTGCACCTCATAAATCTAAAGTGGCTGCTATAAAAAAATGATATGTTCAAGAATATTAACAAAGTTGTTTGGAGAATACTGGCAGACTGGAGGACTTGAGGGATCAAAATACTTACAGATAGTCCAGAAGAAACATAGGTTTTGATGACGGATCAAAGTGTTCAGGTGCATTCAAGAGCAGATCTTGAAATAATATGAGATGAGAGGCTATCTCTGGCTATGCCTTATATGTGAGTTTCCACATCTCAGGATCTGGACCTCCTTCTCTGGTCCTCAGGGGAAGCTGTGGGGATCTCAAGCCTGAAACAGACTGGCCAAATAGAGTGGCTTCTGGTTGCTTCAGGGGCACAGCATTTAGACAACACATGCCCCCAAAGTGGCCGGAAGCCACTCCAATGCCACCTAAGGCAGTCTAAAGCCACAAGCAAAAAGAATGGATTTAATCCACTCCTGCTGGTGACCTGTTCGGGACTGTGGTGGCCCACTTCAGAAGCAGGCCATCTGATCACTGCAGTCCCAGAGTGATCATGGCTGGAGTGGCCAGAGATCACTCCTTCTGGGCCATTTGGTTCAGCCCTCAGAGTGATGGCATTGCCTTGGAAAGTTGGCTCCTACTGCTGCAGGTTGCTTTTGAGTAACTACTGCAGACTCTCTAGGAGGCTCACCTGGCTGCCTCCTCCTCTCCCTCTGCCCACCCAAACATGTCTTGAACCATGGCCAGCACCAGGGCTCACTGGGAGGTAACGGTCAGCACAGTGAAATACTAAGCTGCCTCAGGATTAGCTGAATATGACACTATAGAATTGCTGCTTTGTAATTTTTCCAACCTGTTCTCATCTTCCTCATTCCTCCCTAAATAACAAGCTGCAGCACAGTTTCCTTTTGTGATCTGAGGTACATGTGGATTGCACCATTATTAGGAAAAAGCATGAAACAAATATAATTCTTCTTAGCTTAGTTCAACAAATTAATTTCTTTCTCTTTTTATTCTTGACTTCACACTCTCTCACTCTTTCTTTTCATCACTGGGTAAACACTTTTTCCTTCTCATATTCTGCTCTTTTCTTTCCATTTCTCCTCACCAGTACCTTCCCTGTTCCCAAGACTCTCTCTTTCTCTCTTTGGGGGGTTGCAGACTGCCAGAAATAGTGCAAATTGAGTCCACTTTTAGGCTTAGGGTTAGAGTTAGGGAATCATGGGGACTGTAGTTTATTGTGGCACCAGAGCTCTCTGACAGAGAAGGCTCAATGTCCCAGAAAAAAAACAATTCCCATGATTCCCTAGCACTAACCCTAACCCTAAAAGTGGACTCAATTTGCACTATTTCTGGCAGTCTGCAACCCCCCTTTGTTGTCTTCCTCTTGCCCCCAATTCCTAGTTAAATGTCTTCTTCCCCCTCCAAGCCACTCTTCTTCTTCCCATTTCCCATTCGCTGGATCTGTCAGAATCCAAAAGGCTTTTGGTTCTGCCATTATGTATGAAGTTGGGAAATGTATATATAAATCCTGTATTAGTTTGTGTTGAATGTATATATACACATAGAATGTGTTGTCTGTATTAGGTGATTTCAAAGAACAGTTGGGAAGAGTTTTACTGCAGTTGACAAGCAGAAACCAAAAGGTTACATCCCAGTTACTAGGCAGAAAAACTAAAGGTTGTAGTAGTGCCACTAGGCATAAATCAAGTGGTTACATAGAAGTCACCAGGCAGAAATGAAAAAGTTACATTGAAGTTACCAGGCAGAAGTAAAATTGTTAAATTGCAGACAGGCGGGGCTAGGTAACTCCAATCTATATATAGGGACAACAAGGCAGAGAAGGACAGTGGACCTTTGCAGACTGCCAGAAATAGTGTAAATTGAGTCCACTTTAACTGCCCTGGCTCAGTGCTAGGGAATCATGGGAACTGTAGTTTATTGTGGCACCAGAGCTCTCTGACAGAGAAGGCTCAATGTCTTAGAAAAAAATACAGTTCCCATGATTCCCTAGCACTGAGCCAGGGCAGTTAAAGTGGACTCAATTTGCACTATTTCTAGCAGTCTGCAAAGGCCCCTCATCAACATAAATGCTAACTGATTACTACTGTCCTTGGTCTGCAATAAAGTCTTTGTTCTTTCACCAAGACTATTGTCTGAATCCTCAGAAGAGAGCTGACTAATCCTGACAGTATTACATCTGTCCTCTCCCTTCTTTCACATCCCTCTCTCTTTCCCTCTTATCCTCTTTTTAAGTCTGCCACTATTTCTCCTAGCTCCATTCACCATCTTGTATCTCCTTCATTTCTTGTTTCTCCAACTCTATTTTCTTTTCCCACCTCTCCCCATGAAAACCTTGAAACGATGACTGGGTTATGTTAGGTTGTCGGCATTTCAAAGCAGTATGTTCTTAATAGGGTGTCCTTCTGAATAAACAAAAATAGATAGCATTGCCCTATCAGTTTCTTTTCCCCTGTTAGTCCATTATTCTTACCCTCATCACCCCTCCCCCATATTTAGATATTTTAATAGCTTTATTATGATTATGGTAATTATTATTTGCAGGAATGACAGAGGATTCCACAATTTGATTGTAAAAAAAATGAAATAAAATATAGTCAGTTAGAAGCAATGGTTAGAAGGAACAACCCATTAAAAACAGGGTTTGAAGAACTTTATTTGCTTGAATTGCATGACTCTCAAGCTCTTGGATTGCTATTGCCTGCCACCCTAGCTAATGGCGAGTAGTGCTGGTAAATGCAATGCAACATCTGGAGGGTAATTTGATTCCTCTTCCTGCCTAACATGCTGTCATCTATTCAATAGCCATTCCCTGATCCCTCCTTAGTCAATATCTAAAATAATTCTTTAGATAAGGTTGAGGGACCAAAGCGCTGCTTGTCACTTATGACATCTATGTTTCCATAGGTAGCACTGAGTCCAGGCACACTCTCAATCTATGCTTCTTGTCCTTTATGGGGAATACAACCCCATCCAGGTCTAGTTCTATGCAACTCTCCTGATACCAAATTTCCAAACCCACAGCATTTTCTTCTTGGGAATTAAATTTAAATTTCAGCTTGCTCATTTTCCATCCTCAGTCTTCCCTGAACATCTGTGCAGGCTTTTCATCAAATCCTTGGTGATTAAAAGATGGGAAAGAAAAGCAAAGCTGCACATCACCCACATATGGATGACATTTCAATAAATTTCAGCCCAAACTTCTGTATGATTTTGCGCAGCAGTTTCATGTAGCTTAAAAAAGATTCCAGGGACAAAATAGAACTGTGAGGCTAATGACAAAGATGTGGAAAGGTGGTCTTCCAGGATGAATTTCTAGACCCTGTTCTTCAAACAGAATGGGAAACATTAGAACACCATACACCATAACTTCAATCTCAGAAAGACAGTCCTAAAAGGATACCACAGTTGATAATATCAAAAGCTGCTGAGCAGTCCAGAAGAAACTGTTGATTCCCTGGTTAAAGTCATCCAGCAAGGCAGTTTTTGTGTCAAACCCACAGCAGAAGCATGACTGGAATGGAACTAAATTGTTGGTGTACTCCAACATTGCCTGAAGGACATGTCAATCCCAGGACCCTGCCTATGAATGGGAAATGAGATAGCAGGTTATAATTTCCTAGAGCTATATGATCTAAATTTGGATTTTTCAGAAGCAGCTTTATCACTACTTCTTTCAAAGGCATTGGGATCATACTATTCCTGAAGGAAACATTCACCACAGTAGATAGTCCCAAAGAAAGCCCAGTCCTGGATGATTACAAAAGCCAAGAATGGGCAAGGATCCCAGCAGCAGGTTTGGATGGTTTCACCCCTCTAAGCAGCTTGTCAGCATCCTCAGGCTGTAAAAGCTGAGAAATATTGATAATAGCAGGAGTAGATACTCTGCTGGTTTGCATTCACCACTGATTCTGTCAGAATAATGGCATCTAACTTGGAGCAGATATGAGGAGTTTTATATACAAAACATGATACAAATTGAACACAAAGGACTGCTGATGGTTTGAAGCTATGCTCTTCAAGACCCACACTACATAAGAGTCTAACTTCCTGGAAGGACATAATGTAAGGACGTTATCACACGTGGGCCAGAAAGCGAAAATAAAGTGG
>JAIPUX010001232.1:5178206-5193893 GCA_020142125.1 Phrynosoma platyrhinos
ATGGCCCTTGTGGTCTCTTCCAACTCTATGATTCTGTGATTCTGTGTTTTACAGTAATATTAGTGATGACATTGTTTTGAATTAACTTTTGTAAAGCAATATATCCTCTCATGGCCTGAACTTATAGAGCTCAATAGAAAATGAGTGATCTAGAGCTACAGTGAGCAACCCGAAGAAGTTATTCACACTTTTCACACCCACAGGGACTGTGTTAGTCAGTTTATTTTTAAAAATATGTTTAAACTGCCATTCATTTTTATGGATACTAGGGCAGTGTTACAAATATTTGATCAAAATCATTATACAATATATCTTTTAAAACAATCAGGCACCAATATCAAATGCAAGAAAATAGAGAAATTGACTCAAACACAAAATGCTGGGGTGGAGGTGGCTTGTCTACACTATTTTGAAAAAAAATCCTAATTCACTTTGAATTGGCAATGATCTGGACATACTGTGTTTATGTCAATTCAGGGAATTAGTGAGGGTTATTTGATGTCTGAGGGGTTGCTTCATGAATCATCTGAAGAAAAAGAACTGTTTTTCTCCAGGGAAAATCCAAATGTGTGATAAGTGTGGCCAGCATATTCACACTGATGGCACAGAACGAATAGGAAGTGATGAGTCCCGAAGAGCAGGAGATTTGAACAGCAAGACTGTATTTTTTTTTAAAAAAAAAAAGGCAAAAAACTGCTGTATTTATGCACATATGCACATAAACGCATATATGTTGATCTTTAACTGTGTTCCTCTACATGTGTGCATCCTTGATGGACAGGTAAAAAAAAATATTTGGGTGTCATGTGGCTTGAAATAATTTGTAGAAGGCTGTCATTTTACACCTAAAAAACCTCTCCATGTGTGTGTGTGTGTGTGTGTGTGAATGTATGGCTGCATAATTTGAATTTGCAGCAAATAGCCTCCCTGTCATTTTTAACAGTAGACAAGCCACAGGGTCATTGCGAATCTGGGCACCCTGGATTTTATCGTATGTGCAGACAAGCCCTTCATTTCTGTACATCTTCACCTGATTCAGATTACAGATATTTCTGTAATCATCCCTATATTTCTGACACCTCATTCCAAATCCCCTGATTACCTCTCACAGTGGTTTTATATAAATGGTAAAAAGTATGGTGAACCCTTGCAGGACACCACAGTACAAGTGTCTTTGAATAAAGAAATCCTCCTCATTCTACTTTATGAAACTAATTGTATGGGTAGGAGTAAAACCATCACATCACCACTCACTCAAATTGAAGAGCTGGCCAAGAAAGGTATTGTAGTCTATAGCATCAAAAGATATTGATGGACTTCAGTTGGACTTGTCAGGATAATGTTTTATGTCCTGTACTTTGACCCTGTCAGAGTCTCCAAGGCAGCTTAAAATCAATCAATAGTGGAGCAAATCTGATTTGCACAAAACAAGTAAAAGCTGTCAAATATAACTGATACAGAAAGGTGATATATTTCTGATCCTGAGCATCAAAAACTTGGCAGGAATGTAGTCTGCCTGTATCAGCTACAGCTTATACTTAACTAAATAGTAAATACTTAATTAGATAAATTCTCCTTGCCTGACTATATCTTATCTGATGAAACAAACCATCATTTAACCATGCTCTGATTGTTCGCAGAATGGACGTTCTACTTCCCATGCAGCTGGTACCCAGGTAAACAGGTTGGGGGGAGGGCAAGTTACGATTGTGGCAATAGTGTCAAAATTGTAACTGAGTAGTTATTGTTAATACAAAACACTTATGGTCAGGATGATACAACACAAGCACCTGGCAACTGTAGCTAGAAAGGAAATGTCAAAGTCTAGGTACCATGGTAGAAGTAGCCCATCCATCTCTGTTCTCCAGCAGGGTTATCTGAAGATGTTTTACAGATACAGTTCTTTTGCAAGTGCAGATGCTTTTTAAAACATCTAGTACCTCACCTGGATTAGATGAAAAAGAGAAAAGCTGGCTATTATCAGTACCTATGACATTCCATTTGGAATTCCCAGATGGTTTCATTAAGCAACTCTATGCATATGAATGACATCAGGAACAAGATGAAGCTTTGTGGGTGTCCATCATTACAGAATAGGTTCTGGAATCAGCTTTTAGTGGGTTATTATTCATCTCTGAGTTGTGATTAATCTCTATTGCAGCCATCATGCCTGCCATTTCAATGTTCCCTCTTCCTCAATCAAACAAGCAGCTGAATGATAGCCAACTAATAGCAAATTTTGTTCAGAAGGTGACAGTCACTTTCACACCACACAATTACAGCATTTTCATATCATGACTCCATCCCATGGAATCCTGGGATAAGTAGTTTCATGAGGCATGGAGCTCTCTGGTAGAGAGTTCTAAATACCTCATAAAACTACAGCTCCCAGGATAAAGCCATGCCATTTAACATTGTTTTGATATGTATAGGTTTGAAGTGTGTAAGAGACCATTATGTCAACTGTTCAGGTCATTCCAAATTCTAGATATCAGCCAGGTTTCTAACATGAATCCTAGTCATGTTCATCCAGAAACATACATTTCCAGGGACAGAACAATCATAATGTTTCTCCATCCCAGCAGCTGGTAGGAACTCCTGTGAAACTACCAGACACTGATCTAGTGATCAGGAATTATTGATACTATCCTCCAGCTTCAGACACTTATGGACAAATCCATAGAGAACATTAAATCAAGCATGTGGGTTGCAATAAGTCTAGAACAAATGATATTCTGGGAGCCCCACAGTTGTAATGGCAGGCACTGAAATGCTCCCAGCCATGGATTACAAAGACATATGATTACCCAACCATATAGAAAATGTAAGGTGGCCTTAACTCCTAGTAAAGACTACAGATATCACTGCCCATGAGAATATCTGGTAGAGAGAAACATACACATGACTGTAGTGAAGCTAGCAATCATGTGGGAGTAAACCTTTCCATGTGGAAGTATGACCACATGCATTTTCTTAAGGCATGCCAGCATGGTTTTAGAAATAATGTCTCATTTCACTTCCATGGCCTAATGGCTAACATGGCTAGAACTGGACTGAAAGACATGCTATACAATGTGAAAGGACTTTTAGTCCTAATTAGCTGTGCCCCAGGAATAGACTGTAAATCTTTTGAAAGGACTGAAGAAAAACTGTAGAAAGGTATTTCATTTAACAGAATTTTTGCAAAGAAAAGAAGAGAAAAGAAAAGAAAAGAAAAGTATATTGGGCTTAAGTCAATTTTGTTTCAACTTGAGAGAAAAGGATAAAGCCATCAGTTGATCTGGTTCTATTGGGGACCACTACAAAAAGAGAAGTGTTTTAAATGAAGGAGGGAGCATTAACTATCATTTCAAATGATGGCTTATGCTTTACACACTGTTCACTATGAAAAGGGGGTCTTCATGATATTTGAAGGCTATTTCTCAAAAAAGGTGATGAAAACAGAAAAAGGGAAGGTTTTCTTAATGTGGAGGTGGATGGGTGAACGGGCTGAGCTGAGTGAGAGTTTCCATCCTTAATGATTAATGGCTTTGGGCTTTATTGTATGGATGCTGCTAATTAGCTTCAAACTGATTAAGGAGGAAGAATGTGAAAATTCAGCTTTATAAATGTCCTCCCCACCACATCCCAACCCTTTTTTATCAGGGTGAATTGGGCATATAGAAGTTTTGACTTCCAGATTTCTTCAAGAATGTGGAAGAAGAGAGTACCACAGCTTGCAGTCACTCTAGATAGAGTTGTGTGAGAATGTTATTTGGATCCTTTTTATTAGAACTTGCCAAAATTAACGAATCTCCATAAATCTGATGAAAAGAATTTGAGATTTATTTATTTTTAATGTGGAAGAAAGAGAAAAACCCGGTTCCTGTCTCCATCACTTCTATGATAGATCCTAGAGGATCATTCAAGACTATGGCTAGAGGATCATTCAAGACTGTGAACATAACCATAAAAATACTACAATACAGTTGTCCCTCCTCATTCATGGGGGATCCATTCTGGACCCTCCTGCAAATCAGAAAAAACACAAATGTCCAAGTTTCATTGGATATAATGGCTGTGTGCTCCTGCGTGTAGCCCCATGTGCCATTTTGTCCCTCCTGCTTCCTGTCCACAGAAATTCAAGACTGCAAATGGGAAGTCCACAAACTAGGAGAGATGACTGTAATTTATTCATTTTGGTTTGCCCAATAATGGTATCACTGTTTTGTCGGGTTTGGATTATATTGTACATTGTTTTATGGCCAATATGTTTACACTTGGATATGTTGTTTGTTTTAGATTTGACTTGATTTTACACAGGTTTCTTGATATGTATGTAGATCATTCATAAACAAGCTGAGTGTGTTGACTGAACATTCCCTAAATATTAACTAATGCCATTTAAAAATAACAGCAGCAGCAACTGGATGGAATAAACATAATTAGGCAATATGAAATTATTTTAAAGTAATCATTAGCAAATACGAGACAGTTGATTATGTTTCCAATTTGCTGCATGTAATCTTTTCAGATACTCATCAGGGATGCATTTTAGAAGAAAAACTGATACATTGTGATTCCTGAAATACTCTGACCACCTGGTTAGCTATAAAAGCCTCTCACCATCATGGATGTTGCCACAGTGATCAGCCTAGTGGTCTACTGCCTCAAATGCTTTACTTTCTGTGCTCTCTCTCCGCTGGTACTCCAAATCTCCAAAAATGATTCATACCATGAATACAGGAAAGATGAAGGCACCAATAGATGCCAAATGTACAGTACTCATCAAGTTGATATAGCTGAGCATAAGGCTGATTAGCTTAATAACAACTTGCTTGTCCTTTCAGTGTAAGCAAGCAAAATTCACACACACACACACACCTCCCTTTAATAGCTCATACAACAAAATAATGGGAGCCAATTTTCATTTCGTTCCTTGCTTTTCTTCCTCCAAAGGAAAGAAAAGCAATTCCAGCATGGGAGTGGAAGAGACCAAGCAGAGGTACTTCATTTATGGAGATTTAAAAAAAACTTACTTAAAAATTAAAGCAATAAATAGAGATGCTGCTTAAGTTTGAAATTGTTGTTGTTTTGCCTTTAGGTTGTTTCCGACTTATGGTGACCCTAAGATGAACCTATCATGGGTTTTTCTTGGCAAATTTCTTCACAGGGGATTTGTCATTACTATCTTCTAAAGCTGAGAGATTGTGATTTGGCCAAGGTCACTCAGTGGGTATACATGGAGAGATTTGAACCCTGGTCTCCAGAGTCATAGTCCAATGCTCAAACCACTACGCCACACTGGCTCAAGTTTGTAGTTACTTCACGGTAAATACAAATGGGTCTAGTTTGTAATGTCTGGCTATCTTACAAAATAAATGTTATTTGCCTCAGAAGTTCATTTTAGCTCTGAAGGTAAAATGAAATTCTGCTTATTGTGCAGTCATTGTTCAGGCTGGTCAGCTGTTTTGAACACTAGGTGCCTGAGTAAAAGTCATTGAATATTATTTCACCGTAAAAAGCTTGTCAAAATGTTTGCTGAATTATGTGGACCACAAAGCCAGCTGTTTGCAGCTGCACATACAAAATGTTCTCTAAGGACTTTAGATCCCTCATCCATCTTTTTGAACAATGTAACCAGAATATCCAACCAGGAAGATCTTTGGTAAACAACTACACTCTTGTTGTCCCCTGTTCAGAGCCCAACTCTTCTCTTAAGCTCTGTGTGCTTTTTGTGTTAGCAGAGGAACTGAATTTCCAAGAAGATTTTCATCTATGGCTAGTGGCTGGAAACTATTATTCTCTGAGTGGTACACAAGGAGATCCATGTGCAGAGCACTATCAGAAATACACATAAATGCTGCAAGCAAGGATATAGAAAGGTTTTTTTTACTCCCTATAAGTTTGCTGAGAAAGCTTGTAAATACTGAACCATTTCCAACTTTATTTATAAGGCAGTCCTGGTCTGTACTTTTTTAAAAAACTGGGGCACAAAATTGAGAGATGTGTGGCCTTCTGTAAGGTTGTGCCTAGTGTGTTCTGCACACAAGTCATGTGCCTTCTTGCCATTGAACTACAGATCACGTCACAAGGTGCACTAGGGTCTTGGTTCTGTTTTTCAGCAGCTTCATTTTTTATTTTTATTTTTGCTTAAATTGCTTGGATACTACACCTGTAGATACTCCCTAGTTCCAATCTGGGCTTTTCTTTTAGGTTTCAGAGAGCAGTGTGCACATTTTACCCCTCTGCTGACATTTTTCATATGTCAGGATTCCCAATCTATGTCTAGAGATCTCCAGATTCCTCTATAGAGGAGGGATATCATGCTTCCCTCTTTGTATATTCAAATAGCCCTAAAAGATAAGGCCTGACTAGGCTGTATGCAGTTTGACACCATTATGGCTCCATCCTGGGATTTGTAGTTTTACAAGACCTTTAGCTTTCTCCAAAGAATGCTGGTGCCACACAAAACTCCCAAGATTTTGTAGGATGGAGCTGTGGCAGTTGAGGTGCTGTCAAACTCCATGATTTCTACAGTGTAGCTGTACCTAGGGCTCCTCTTTCCTTGTAGGATGCTTCTTATGCTATGTCTTCCTAAACACATTTGCAAAGAAACAGAGATTACTACTTACTAGAGCAATGTAATAGGAAATCTATAAATAATAATGATGATTCTGGCATCTCATGGTCTCATCCTGAACTTGTGTTGAATCCAAAATCAAGCAGACACATTGGTAAGTCCCATTGCTTCACTGGGTCTACTTTACTTGGAGTCTACTCTGTTCAAGAGAAACAGTATGATTTAGTGATTAGAGTACTGGGCTAGGGCTCTAGGAGACCTGGGTTTGAATCCCTACTTGGCTATAGAAACTCATTGGGTGTTCTTGGACTAGTCACACTCTCACAGCGTCAGAATAAGGCAATGGCAAACCCTCTCTGAACAAATTGGGCCAAGGAGAAAAAACATAATAGATTTGCCTTAGGATCATCATAAGTCAGAAATGACTGGAAGGCACACAACAACAAACTCTGTTTGGAACTAGCAACAGAATTCAAGCCAAAGTGTGTTAAAAATCAAAACTTTAAAAGGTAGTCTGTGTAAGAGAGAGAAACGCTAGCAGAACAAGCTGAGGCCCTGCTATCTGGCTAGAAATAAACAAAAGGATAACAGGCAAAAGTCTACATACAGCTGAAAAACAAAGCACCGTAGGATTCTCAGACTTAGCTTTTCTGTAATAGCTACCACATAAAGAGCAGGAAATCCCAGGCAAAAAGCCAAATCAAGAGTGTTTGACCTCTGGAACAAGGTGAAATGAGAAGCAGTGAAACTTGTTTGTGAGTGGATGAGAGAACTGTGTCTCTCTATAAAATCTCTATAAAAGCAGCAAAAATGCAGCAGGAAGGGGGGCAATCTTTGTGGAAGACACAAATGTTGCTGACTGGTTACAGCCTCCCAAGATGCGTGAGAATATTATATTTACCATACCCTAGAATGCCAGTATAACAGATCGAGTTACCAAATACTTTCTGTAGCACTAGCTATGGTGAATTAGTGTAACGCCAGTTTCCTCAATAGATGATGTGGATTATGATGCCTCAAGATTGTGTAAGTTTATGTTCCTTACCACTACAAAGCAACATGCCTAATTATGTAATGTCTTTGAAATCTATTGTTGCTAGATTGATATGTCTATGGAGATTATTGCACATCTTTTTCTCCCGAGCTGGACATGGGCATAAACTCTTTAAAAACAGGTGTTTTCACATGCCTCCATGCCTAGTTTGGAGGCAATGTGTACCTGATCCGGACTTCTCCCAGACTTTGCAAAGAACGATAGAAGCCCCATTCTTTGCGAAGTCCAGATCAGGTATGTTATGCCTCTGAGCTGAGCATGGAGGTGTGCAAAAACATCAAGTTTTAAAGCATTTATGCCCATGCCCAGCCTGTGCCCAGCTCAGGCGAAAAATATATGTGATAATCTCCTATGTTAGGGATTCCCAACCTTTTTGACTACTGGAGCTCTTATTTCTATGGTGGCATCCCTAAGAGGCATACCCTATGTGTTACAAGTTAATGGTGTTTAGGAGTATATATAAGAATATATTATTATTCTTTAATTTCATTCAATTTTTTATTTCTTTAATTTTCCTGGAGTGGCTGAAGAGCACCTGGGAGGTACATGTAGATCCCTAAGGGCTCCTAGGAGCACAGGTTGGGAACCCCTGGTCTGAATAATAGGATGCTCCTTCAAAAGGGAGGATGCATAAGCTAATTGTTTAACAAAATGTACAAAAGATAATAAAACTGCATGTTTTCTCTTGTCATATAAATCTTCTGAAATTCCAAAGCCCAAGAGATTCTTAGGAGGAATGTTGATGTTGATCCACCTACTAGACTATATTGTTGTTTACAACTGCAGGAATGTCAGTGACCAAACTGGTGAACTTTCAGGCACTTCAGCTAGATACAGATTGAGAAACATAGGCAAAGAACCTTCAATCCCTCTATGAAGAGATGGGGTGGAAGACTTCTCATGCTATAGGGAATCTGAAGCCAAAGCTACAGTGAAGTAGCATTTTTTTTCCTATTATAATGAAAAGCATATATTTCTTTTTGCATCTCCCACTTGGGCAGATATTGGACGCTCTTAAATACAAAAGTTGCAATGTGTTTTTAATAAAATAATACATTACTTTTACCATTTCTCTAAATTACTGCAAAGGGTGGCAATGAGCCACATCTCATTCAAAGTATGGGGGGAGATTGAACAGGCATCTCAACTAGATTAATAGGGAGCTTGAATGAGCAGGTTCAAGGAATCAGTTTATATTTCCTGTGTCAGGAGGCCTGGCTTTTTTGCTTTCTTTGTGGGCTGCCAACTCTTGTCATGGAATGGTAATTCCAGACGGTAGCATCTGCAGAAATTACAAGCTTTGTCAGAATAGGCATGTGGTAACCACTGGAGAAGCCATGTCCAACAATCTTTTGTCCCAGGATATGAAAGGTCACCTGAAAGTTTCACTTGATGATAGGGAAGCTAGAGCCAGGGAGATCACTGGTGTGCCTATTGAAACAAGCAGCAGAGACCAGAGGCACTTAAGTAATTTAAAAAGCAATCCCAGAATCACCTTCTAACTAATTAATCACCAAATTTCTTACCTGTATTTTTTTAAAAAACAGATGTATTGTGCCTGTGCTAGTTTCACGGAAAGAGGGTAATGACAATATTGGAAGAACCTGCTAGGATGAGTTGTGGTTCAAACTTTAGAATAAAGTGAGAAAGCTGGAAGCATGCCATGTGGAAATTAAGTTGACCCCTTGCATCTGGATCCTGAAATTTAACATCTTTTCCCCTGAGATAGCAAAAAGGAGACTTAGGTCAGATTGTGAAACCTGATCACATTCTTTCTTTTCTGTCTCACCTGACAACGTTCTGTCTCTCCTTCTTCCCATAAAGATGACAAAAGCCAACATTTAGGTTGTTATCCAGTTATGTTCTTGCAGTAGCTGAACATTCGTGGTTAAATATTTTCAGAGTTAGCATAACTGTGATATCAAAAGCAATTTGTATTGTGCAAAGTGGTTTCACAACCTCTTGCACACAAATATCAGTGGTAGTGTTAAGTTGTATTTAGGGCACTGGTTCCTTACCTATACAAACAACACACAGACACACTTGAACATTTGAAAGCCAACATCGAATTCTGCCTTCCTTGTACGAGAAACTTGTACTTGAAAAAGAACATTGCTCTGGGACATTTTTATTGTTTACTTATTGGTTGATATGTGTTTTGCTTATTGATTTTTATCATATGTCAAATGGGTATTGATTGTTTTCCAGTTTTCCAGTTGCTTCATTATTGTAGAAAACTATATTTTGCACCACTGAAGAAAAGTTGAAATAAATTTGGATGGGTTACAATATTTTAAGGTTCATGGTTGTGACATTGTATTTTTAGTGTGGAATTGTGTTATATAATTTATATTTTTAATATATAGATTTTTGTATTATTAAAAATTTGTATTTCTTTATTATTATCTGATGGTATTTTCTATCTCAGATTTGTCTGTGAATTCAAGGGTTTGCTGTTGGGACACAGTTTTCTGTTTATTTTGTCGTAGGCAGAATGGGACATCTGTGGGACCAGGATACTTTGGGCTGCCCCTGGAATATCCTGGCTAGTGCAGACAAGGACCTAGTCTAGTTGTAATACCACAGCAGCATGTGAAAAGGAATTGCTCTTGAAGAGACCACAAGAGCCATCTAGTTCAACCTCTTGTCATGCAGGAATACACAGCTAAAACACATCCAACCTCTGTTTAAAGACCTCCAAAGGAAAGTCCACAATCCTCTGAGGCAACTTACTCCACTACAGAACAGCTCTTACAGTAAAGACGTTCTTCCTGATGTTTCAGTGGAATATCTTTTCTCATAATTTGAATACATTGCTTCATGTTCTAGCCTTTGAACTGTCAGAAACAATCTTGTTAAAGATGGTTATCATGTCACATATCAATCTTCTCTTCTCTAAGATGCTAGGGCTAGGGTGGATATTAATACCCAGCTCCCTAAGTCCCTTGGTTGTTCTTCTTAAAGTTTGGTTTCCAGACCTTTGGTTGCCCTTCTCTGGACATATTCTAGCTTGTTGACATCCTTCTTGAATTGTAGTGTTGTTAGCGTACCCTACACCTCTCCTACTGAATATGCAGTTTCATAATTAATATCTAGAATTGGGCATGTTTCAAGGTCTCAATGACATGTGCAAAATAGAAGTTACACATGTGTAGGAGTCACCTTGGCCAGAGTACATGTGGAGAATTGGATAAAACTAAGGAAACTGGTTTGCTGATCACCTCACAGCCCCCCCCCAGCTCTTTGCATTTCCTCTATCAATGGAGGCTAAAGAAACAGTCATAAAGTAATCACCTACTTTACCTTCTGACAATTTTCCTACATCCGCTTTCCTGCCTGATCATCAAGGAATTGTCTCATATCTAATGTAATGTCACTCCAAAGCTACACCTTTAGCCATTTCAAACTCCTTTGTCATTCCCCTGGGAAAGCCATCAAAGGCTTTGTCACACAAAATATCACACAATGCATCCCTTGAGTGTATGAAATAGGGTATTAATATCCACCCTAGCCATAGCTACTTTGTTCACAGATCAGGGATCTGTTCACAGACCAGTGTGGCTCTGTAACCCTTAGATGCAGTCTGAACCACTCTCCATTTTCCCACAAACCTCTTTTCACTTCTTCAATTCCCAATTTCTCTTTATCCAACCTCCCACATTTTTCTTTGTGATAGCCTTGTGTGATTTTTAAGGTTACCTTGGTTCTTGTATTTTTCTGTACAATCTTGCACATTTTTAAATAAAATAAAATAACTGTAGCTCTCCTGCAGTTATTACTGGTATACACAAATGAACAGGTTCCCACAGTTATCCTCCTCTCATAGGTCTCCTTTAGAAGTATAATTTCTCCAGATTTCAAGGATATGCTGGCATTGCTTGTGAGGACCCAACTTTTAGGGTATCAGTATCCAGAACTGGTGGTGAAACCTCCAGGTGAGGTCTCACCAAAGCAGAATAGAGTGGTATTAGTACTCCTGTAAAATATCACTTGTCTAAGACCACCTCGGGTGTTTCCATGAACCAGTGGGGATTCAAGTCATGTTCTCCTGGATCCTAGTCCAATGCTCAAACCACTACACCATGCTGACTCTTTTTTTGTTGTTGTTTTAGTTATACAAAAATCCATCCCTTCATTTATACCTTTATGTTGCCAAACAAAAGTGCAAAATCCAATATACCGTATTTTCCGGCGTACAAGATGACTGGCCGTATAAGACGACCCCCCACTTTTCCAGTTAAAATATAGAGTTTGGGAAGAGTATGACTTCCAAAACTGTTGTTGTTGTTGCTGTGCACCTTCAAGTCATTTCCAACTGATGATGACACTAAGGCAAACCTATCATGAACCTCCTTATACCTGGCATATAAGACGACCCCCCACTTTAACCCCAGATTTTGGAGGTTAAAAAGTAGTCTTATACGCCAGAAAATAAGGTATTAGCATTCAAAGCCCTCTGGCTTCTTCAACAGACAAAGAGGGTTCAGAAGGATGCTGGAAAGAAAAGGTACAGCATTAAGTGTCACAATATTTGTATTTGGGTTTGAGGCAATATAATGAAATGTTCTGTGCAAATAAAAAGATCAGACCACACTTCCAAAATCTACACTAAAAAAAAAGATGGACTACAATATGGTTTTATGTTACACAACTTTATATCCCATAAAGTGTAAATGTTTTATTTATTTATTTATTTATTTATTTATTTATTTATTTATTTAATATCCTGCCTTTTTCACAAAACTAGGATTCAAACAAGTTATTTTATTCTGCCGTGGAGACAGTAGAGACCAGCTACATGTAGTAGAGTAGTTAATGGGGGGCATGCTTATCAAAGAAATGTATTAATTATCTGAGGCCCATTTACATTACACAATTATAGCCCCATGATTGCCTTTAACCTTTTATGGGTTGAGTGTCCAAACGAAAAGGTGTCCTAGCATAAGGTGTTACCTGGTGCTGGGTGTGGGACATCATGGGGGACGGGACTTTCGGGGTGGGACTTTTGCCCTCTGGGTAGGCAGGATTTCCACCTTCCAGGGATGGGACTTCTAGGGCAGGACGTCTTTCCCCCTTCCTCCTAGGCCTTCAGCTGCTTCTCTGGAGGCAGCTGAAGGCCCAGGAAGAGGAGGTATGGGCATTCCTCCTCTTCCTTGCCCTCTACATGCCAGGAAAAATGGCTTTGCATGCCATCTCTTGCACACATGCCATAGGTTCGTGACCACAGTTCTATCCTATGGAACTCTGTGATATGCAGTTTTGTTGTTTGCTGCCGTGTGCCTTAAAGTCATTTCTGACTTATGACAACCCTTTCTCTAAAAAATATTTTTATTAAAAGTTTTAAAATACATCAAAAAATACAGAAAGTAGGAAAATAGAAAAATAAAAAAATAAAAGATAAAGAGAAGAAAGAAGTGACTTCTGATTTTCCTTTCACTAATTATTCATACCTCTCTAACATATTACTGCATATTTTCTTCTTTCAGTGGCTATTCTTTCTAGTCATCAAAGCCAAAAGTTGGCAAATCATTTTCTTTCTTTTCCCCCCACAAGAAGTCTATAAGGGGTTTGCAGTCTTTAAGAAATGTCACTACTGACCATTCTCTGATCAAACCAAACAATCTATCCACTTCAACAACCAATCATCTATAGTGGGTAGCGTTGAATTCTTCTGTCCCTGCGCATACAACAAACTTGCTGTCATGGTCATATATTGAAGTAAATCTCAAGAACTCTTTTCCAGCTATACATCCATCCATCCCAACAGAAAAAGTTTCAGTTTTAATTGAATATTAATCTTTAAAATCCTCTGCATCAATGTGTCTATCTGAATCCATTTTAAAAAGCTTTTTCACATGTTCACCACATATGATAAAATGCCCCTTCATATTGCTCACATTTCCAACATACAGTAGAAATGCTTTTATATGTTCTAGACAATTTCTCTGGAATCATATACCAATGATAAATTATTTTATAGAAATTCTCTTTTAAGTTCATAACATTGCCTTACAGCAATCCTAAGGTAAACCTATCACAGACTTGTTTTAGCAAGAGTTGTTCAGAGGAAGTTTGCCATTGCCTTCCTCTGTGACTGAAAGAATGTGATTTGCCCAGTGGGTTTCCAGGGCTGAGTGGGGATTCAATCTTTGGTCTTCTGGAGCCCTAGTACAGGACTCAAACCACTATATTGAACTCGTTCCAATTGGAATTTAGGGAAGTGTAGTTAGAATTATCTGCCAGAAAGCTTTAGTTTCTCACTAAACTACGGACCCCAGGATTCCATAGAATGTTGTTGCAGCAGTTAAAGTGGAATTATAGCACTATAATTGTATAGTGGATTCCATTTTGAGAGAAAGATGGGATATAAGTGCAATAAACAAACAGTGAATGGGCCCTTGCCCTCTCCAATACACTCAGAAGGCAATGTAAATGTTCTAAAATCCCAATCAACCAGTAAAAAACAAAAAATGTGAAAACCAGTAAATTTTTATTAATAAATTTTACTAATGCGATGTCAACATTACCTTTAGCAGGACCAATTTTATCAACTCAATAAAAATAAAACCCCAAAGGGCTTCCCAGGTACTATATTTCTAAGCCTGAGGCAATAACTGTACCAACCTTTATGACACTTAAGACAAGGGTGACCTTTCCACCAGAGAATATTTGAAGCTGAGGATGACCCCAGCATGTCCCTATAACTCCTAAGGGACACTGAAATACTGGGATCATAAAGGGACCTTCATAAGTATTATACCATTTTCCATTGCTACCCCTTCTTCCTTCCCTCTGTAATAGAAAGTGGGAAAGCAGAACCAACAGGACAGAATGTTTTAAATAAATATTTATTCTTTGGCCATAATTTGGAAAGTTCTGGAGGAAAGTGACCTATGCAGTGAAAATATGCTTGCTTTCCTAGGATTGGTTTTAAGTGATTAAGAGATATCCAGAGCTTGTATTTCAACCATACAACTGGGAAATAAACAGAAGAAAATAAAGTTAATCTGCACTCCAGTGATTCCCTAAGACAAAGCTATTTAAGACTAACACCAAATATAATAATGGATTGCAGATAGTACATGAAAATTAGTACCCACGAGGGTGGAAACTACAAGTACATGAAGTTAGTAATTGAAAATATTAATAGTGGAGAAAAAATGTATCCATTCTCTGAACAGTTTGTAGTAACACTAAATAATTGATAGGAGTTTCTCATAATTAAATACTAATGAATGCATTTACTGGGTAATATACTTTATGACTATTCTCTTTATTTAGAAACACTTGTATTAATCTTGCATGAGTAATTTCAGCATATCAAATAATTTCCAAAAACATTAATTCAAGTAATTTTTTTTAGTAAACATCTAATTGTTTAACTTTTTGTCTCCAATTAAAGCTTTTATCTGGTGATGGTGGGACGAAAGCAATAATTGTTTAGCTCTTATGCAAATAGTTACATGGAAATGATTAGAAAACTTTCACTAAATTCAATGATAACAGAAGACAAAAAACCTAAAAACAAACCCTTAGATGGTGGGGCTCATTATGTGTTTAAAGCTACTGAAATGAACGTTAGGAAATTGATAGTCAGATTTCAACTTTATTATGTCTTACTATAAATCAGTATGATTTATTATGTCAATAATATTAACAGTCTTACAATATACAATATATCACTGTTAAATATAAATGGCTAAATCCAATTGTTTATCCTATTTATAATCCAGTCCTTGGATCAATGGGAACTTGTTAAATCAAAACACACAATTCCCATTGATCTAAATCCCAATGCTAGTCTAAATTTTAGCCAAAAGGACATCCATGTGATTTGTTTATGAGGTTCCCATTTATTCAATGAGTCTACTCTAGCAGGGACTAAGATCACTCTATATTTCTGTTTCATTCCTGTCAATGAGCTCAGATGCCTTGGTTCTGGGTGGGACGTCTGTATGACAATGACCACTGTACTAAGGGAAGTACACCCAAAATAGTTGCAGTCCCCCCAAAAAATAGCCCAGATCAGTCATAGATAGAAGCCTGCAGACATACCAATAAGACATCTCCA
>JAIPUX010001232.1:5193993-5205659 GCA_020142125.1 Phrynosoma platyrhinos
CAGCCAGTGAAGAGCTTTTAAGACAGGTGTAATATGGTCCACCCTAGAAGTTCTGGTGACCAGCCTGGCTGCTGAATTTTGAACTAATTGAAGCTTCCGAACTTGGTATAAAGGCAGCCCCATGTAGAGCGCATTACAGAAGTCCGAGCGAGTGATTACCAGGGCATGGTATCATTATCTCTCTCTGCCATGTTAAGTTAAACCTTCTTAGTTGTGCTGTGTAGCAATGTTGGGAGGATGAGTGTGTGAGGAAAGGGTGAGCACTTGGGGGGGATTGTTGTGTGTGAACCAAGGTCATATAGCTGCTTGGCACCAAGGAATGTGGATGGGAGGAGGGAGGAAAGTCTGAGGTGGTTATAGAAATGAAACTTATTAGCTAGTTAATTCAGATCTGGCAAAGGATGTGTTTCTGTGCTGATCTTTCCAATAAACTCTTTCAAGTTTATCCATGAAATGTGTTCACTGCATTAAACAGAGACAGGGCATTACAGTCTAGGAAGCAGAGCTGAGGTCACAAACAATAAAGCCCTATCAGGCTGTTTAGAAGGGAGAAAAATCAGAAATGCATTCAGATAACAAGCCAGAGGTCATCAGAATCAAACCAGTTTCAGAAACAGTGAGAATTGAAGGTTTGGACCTGTTGCTCCAGACAAAGCCTGTATCACTGGCATTCTTTTACCCAGTTATTTATTCCAGTGACAAGTGATGCTTTGATATCAGTGGGACAGTGAATCTTCTTTGGGTGTTATTCTGGACTTTAAATAAGCTATGCAAAGTGTTGAACTTTGATGGGTAAGGTGCAATACCTTGGACAGCTCTTTTCAAGTTCAAAATAATACCTACAGCACATTTGCTACTCCTTTGACATTAAATCACCAACTGCCTCTGATTTAATCAGAAGCTACTTAGCCAGAGGTGTCTCCAGGTTGACTCTTCATTCTCTGTGTATTCTTTCTTCAGTCTAGCCATGCTTCTTGGCAGGACCATTATGTTTCTTTTAGGCCCCATTACTTTCATTGGTTTAGGTCAATTCTGCTTTTGATTCTCCTGAAAAATCTGCCCTACTCTTGAGAGAGTTCATATACAACTATCTTCCATGTTGGTCCCTGGTCCTCCTGGTCCCTGGTCCCTGATAAATCAGGGAGACATAATATACTTTCTAAGGGCTTAGAGTCTTTCTCTGATGTGGACAGCTCTAGTGGAGACACAGTACTAGGTTGTCAAATATAATCATATCATTCTTCTATTAACAGTAACCTGTGGTATGTAGAATAAGAATAAGATCATGAATACAATGACATCCTTTTCAAGGAATAATGTGGGAACCGGATATTTGCAATATTATTGACTATAATTCAGATATGTGGGGTACTAAATATAGCACAGTGTTGTACTGCAATAAATTACGTCACATTGGTTAAATATAGGATATGATCTCCTGGTTATTCTTTCCAGGAGACTAACATTGAGAAGGTCTAGTACTCAGAGGAATAAACTAACAAATGAATATACTGATAAACTTGTTTCTATTGCAAACTCTTTTTCTTCTCAGTAACTTAAAAGAAGTAGTAAAGACAAAATGTGTTATCTTGCCTGTGATCAAATAGAAATAGACTCTTCAAATAATTGTACTGAATCAGATGTTTCTCATCTTGAGATGGAACTACATAATGCAGAGAGTAAGTGAAGCTGAAGGTCTTACAGTTACACCTCAGTAAAAGAAAGTTAAACTATTGATCAAGTACAGCTATTTTAGGTATGTGTCATTAAAAATAATTAATTCAGGTGTAGTCATTTAAAAAAAATAATAAGAAATATGTGCTTTATTTTTTTTATTTTTTTATTTTTTTTGGTGGATGTGTGCCTTCAAGTCATTTCCAACATATGGTGACCCTATGACAGGCCTCTCACAGGGTTTTCTTGGCAAAATTTGTTCAGAGTGTTTTTTGTTCAGTGGTTCCATCTGAGGCTGAAAGTATAAAAAGCCTAAGGTAACCCAGTGAGTTTCCATGGCTCAGTGGGGATTCAAACCCTGGTCTCCAGAGTCATAGTCCAATGCTCAAACCACTATAACATGATGGCTATTTTCTTTACATTATTAGAAATAGTCAAATAAAATATTTTTCACATAAACTTTTGAATATGTTTAAATACAACATTTAAACCAAACATGCTACATGAGATAACATTATTTACAACTCTAAAATAAGTTTTACATTTTCTAGAAAACCAACATCACTGCTATACTTTCCCTAGATCAAAAATATATTTGTGATAAGATACACCTAACTGTGTTGCCCTTGAGCTGCAATGCCACCTTTGGTAGGTGTCTGCTCCTGGTCCACTGGGGCGTATTGCAGAAATGGCAGCCACACTGGCAGTGACTTCCATAAACACATTTATGGAGTCAAGTGAGTTAATACTATACCTGCATGATACTACATTCTGAGGCTTGATGACAAAGCATTACTTGTGTTACTGGCATAGGAAAAATACAGCTACACACATGGAGATGGTGGATTCCAGAAGACACAGATACATCATCATGCAGTTACATAGTGATGTCACATCCTTCCTGAAAACAAAGGCCAAGAGTGTGAATTGGTTTGTGAAATCAGTGTTCTGGCTAAGATCTAGTAGTGATGTCTATGGACATTTAGTTTCCAGAAGGCCAGTTAGCAACATTCCAAAGGATCACTGTGGATAAAAGTCTGGGGTGCTGTAGAATTTTGTTTGATCATTGTATATAAGTAAGCTGACTTTTATCATACTTAGTGAAATATGTAGATGAATGAACACTATTATCTCTTAAAGTTTTTGGCATTTTGTTATGAAATTCTCAACTCAAACTGCACACAAAAGTTGCATTAAAATGAGTATTTCAGGAAAGAAGGCACATTTTTTTGCCCCCAAGAACCACCTCAGGGATATGTTGGATAGCAGCTGTGGCATGTACATGCAAAACATTTCCTTGTGTTTTGTTTGTTTTTGTTAATTGCTCTCAAGTTGACTTCAAATTATGGTGTCCCTATGAACAAGAGACCTCCAAGACACTTCAGGTTATGATGATTCTATGAATGAGAGATCACCAACACACTCTATCATCAACACTCCTGTTAAGATTTTGAAAATCTGAGGCTTTGCAAACTTGAGGCTGTGGCTTCCTTGATTGAGTCTATCCACCTGTAATGCAGTCTTCCTCTTTTCCTACAGCCTGCCACTTTGCTGAGCATTATCATCTTTTCTATTTTGTCACATCATTTCAAGATACATCCAAAGTATGATAGCCTAAGTGTAGTCATTTTGGCTTCTAAGATGAATTTAATTTGTTCCAGGACCCATTGGTTTTTGTTTGCTTGTTTGTTTGTTTGTTTGCTTGTTTGTTTTGGCACTCCACAGTATCCATATTGCTCTCCTCCAGCACTGCATTTCAAATGAGTTGATTCTCTTCTCAGCTTCCTTCACTGCACTGACCAGTTTTCACAAGCACACAAAGAAACTGGAAATATGATGGCATGGACAATCCTGAGTTTGCAAAGGGATATTGTAGCACCTTTGAGATTAACAGAGAAAGAAGTAGGTAGCATAAGCTTTTGTAGACTTAAGTGTCCTTCATCAGACGCATGGAATGAAATGTGGCACTTCATTCCATACATCTGATGAAGCAGACTTAAATCTACAAAATCTTAAGAGCCTTATTGCATTACAAAAGTAAAACAAGAGGCAGCAAGAAAGAAGTGGCTTTCTCTTTATCTCTCTGCATGGTATTGTAGCACTTCCATTCTCTCTCCAGGGGGAGATGATTGTAAAAGCATAATTTTGGCTAAACAGATTTTTCCAGTAAGACAAATGGCATGCTTTTACAACTGTCTCCCTTGGGAATATAATTTGAACCAAGATATAGGAAATCTTTAACTACTTTGATGGTTTCATTATCCAGTTTAAAGTTGTGAAAATCATCTATAATCATTATTTTTGTTTTTAATGTTCAGCTATAACCCTGATTTTGACTTTTCTCAATAGCTGTTCTAAGTCTTTGCTATTTTCTTCAAGGAGCATGGTGTCATCTGCATAACTAAAATTGATGATATTCCTTTTACAAATTTTGCCACTTTCCTCCTCTGAGTCTTATCCTGCTTTCAGTAACATATGTACAGTATATAAATTAAACAGATAGAGTGATACAATTTAGCCTTGTCTGTCACTCCATCTCTGCCAATTGGAAATCATCCTGTTTCTCTATATTCTATCTTGACAGTAGCCTCTTATCCTGGGTATAGATTATGCATTAGGACAAATAAGTTTTATTTATTTATTTCATATTTCTTTCTTCAGACACAGGATTCAAGGTGGTTCATAACCCTTTAAAAAAAAGTACAATTAAAAATTATTAATACAAAGTTAAAAGAGCATTAAGCCACAATTGTATTTAAAATGCACAAGTTAAAAAAGTTAAAAACAGTTATAAAAAAAATCATTTAAAGCATAAAGTAGAAACACATCACCATCAGCCCCTAAACACCCCATAAAATCTCCAACTGCTGCAACAAATAAAAAACTACAGCTATCAATGAATGAGCTGCCTTCTTCATGGTACTCTTCCATTATCCCCATCCAGTCTATTTTTGCTTGCTGTGGATAATAAAGTCCAATACAACTGAAGGGCACAAGACTGGTGTGGGCTATTTTAGTGCATAGTTCATATTGTGTACGCAAACATAATCTACTGGAAGCTGCACTCCAAAGCAAAGTTCTCCAACAGTTCTGGATATATTTGTTTTGCCTCTGGTGTTGACAATTCTCCTGACTGACAAACTGCAATTTGAGTGATAACTGTTACTTTTCTAAACGTCACCTGGAAAGACTCCTGATGGATATTCAGCTGTACATGCCGAACATTTGAGGCTGGAAGTCATCATTTGCAAATCATCACCTTTATAGCAAGACTACCAATTCAAGCTTTTAAACACACACACAAACTCTCACACACATGCACACTCCCTCTAGTTAACATATTGAAGAAACATTAACTCAAGAAAGTGAGGAAATCTGAAATACCTCACATTCAAACTCATGGGTTTCTCATTATATGAATATTTGACCTACTGCATTTCTGCTGAGATATTAAAATGTAGACTATTTGGTTTAAAAACATTAGTTCTGCTACAAGACATCTGCTCATCTGTCTTTCTTTCTACAAGAGGGGAGGGAATTTATTGTGGATGGTGGACCTTGTTAGAAGTATGTCATTTATGGGCTGGAATTGGCATTCATTAATTGGATGTTACTGGCATAAATGTGCATATCATCCAGTTGATTAGGGTGGATAAGTGCCAATCCATACTGGTATATCTGCCACTGAACATTTTATAGAGAAAGTAACTAGTATGAGCTGGTGGAACAAGGGCAGGCTTTGTGTTGATATCATAATAAGTTAGGGATTCACTCACACGAAGATCATACCAAATTAGGCAATATAATTATCCAAACAGATACATCAAGAAACAGCTTCACCTGAAGTTCCTGTTTTATTCAGCCTCTGACTCCCTCTGCTTAATCACTAAATTCACCTCCCTATATTCTCTGTGAGCCAGTGTGACATAGTGGTTTGAGCATTGCACTACGACTCTGGATACCAGGGTTCAATTCCCTGCTCATCCATGGAAACCCACTGAGTGACCTTGTGTGGGTCACAGATTCTCAGTCCCAGAAAACCCCATGATTGGGTTGACTAAGGGTCAACATAAGTCAGAAACAACTTGAAGGCACCTCCTTGCTTGTTGGTGCATCAGTGTTGCACAAGCACAACACATATACCCATATCTTCACATTGAAGCCAATTGAGAGTGGAGAGAGGAGGGCCATCCAGGTTTTAAAACCACCTCACTCATTTGGACTTCTCATGTTGTTGGATTCAAGGCTGAAGTGGAATGCTATTATCATACATACCTTGGTGGCAGCAAAAATCCCCCATATGTCATGTGTACTAGATAAGGTAAAGGACATGAAGGACGGGAGCCCAAGTGAGAACAACAGGAAGGTTTGCAGCTACATGGAGATTTTTTTGCCACCTGAATAGCAGTCCCAAAATGTGTGTGCTTCTGGAATACCATATTATTGGATCAGCTGGATTGTATTCAAATTCTAGACCCAATTATTTTCAGACTGCCTTTATATTCTTTTCCCCAATGAGGTAAATATAAGCAGTTTTACTATCTCCCAAAACCTTGCCTGCCTCACTAAGCAACCAAAACCTACCCAAGTTGTAGGTTTAGGTCCTGAAATCACAAAAAATAGGCTGCTGCTGTTGCTGACCTAGCACCTCTGGAAAGCAGGTATATGCCGAGGACAACAATCTGAATATACTCCAGTTGCTGAATGCAAAAAACAGCTTGCAGTTAAAGGACTGTAGAAGTTTTTTAAAAAACATTTTGGGTCAATATGAAGTATCTTTGCACTCCACACATATATCACTTTCATACCATTTTAATTGCCACAGATGTAAGCAGCACCAAGATGTAATTTAGTGAGAAAGTCCTGAGGTATTCTGAACAAAGAGGCCTAGAGAATTAAAGTAGTTTAACTCTGAGGTACAAAGGAAATTGTAGTTTAGAGCTGAGCACCAGAGCTCCTACCAAAGAATTCTTAATACTTTATGTATTTATGTAGAAGTCCATAGAATGGAGCCATAGCAATTGAAATGAAATAAAATTGATAGGACCACATAGTTTAGATATAGCTGTGTTAGTTTTTTTTCTTTTCCCTTCCCCTCTGCATCTCTGCCGCTTAGTCAATCAAACAATTCTACTTTCCAGCCCCAATTTAAATTCCAGGACCAGCGATCTCAGGGCCGCTCCTCTCTAAACCTCCCAGACTCCTACCACCACTCCACAACAGAGAAATCACCACCAATGCCATTCAAGAGCAAACTGTCCTCCAATCGGGGGACAGAAGAAAGAAATAAAACAGAGGCATTGAGACTCTTTCCCTATAGATTTTGATTGTGATGGCTCATCCTCCAGAGGACATTGGCTTCTGGAGAGGTGGAGGTATGGAGATTGAACTGGAGATGGTGGAAAGAATATAGTGCAGTTCGTCCTGCTTTGTAATATCTTAAAAACTTTATAAATAGCTCTTGGAGGGACGCACGGTTTCTAAGTTGAAGCATCGAGGTAACATCCTTAAGGGCTGAGGAACTGTACGACCTTAAAAGAAACTCCTTTTCTCTCCTGGCGGAAGCTAGTGATTCAAGCAACAGAGACTTGGTTTGTGTGTGACAACAGGATGAAGCGGTATTAAAGAGGACACTGTTCAGGAATAATAGTAAAAGAGTGGGGAAGAGACACAAAAAATAGGCAGTTCTGTAATAGTTACAATAGTCTTTAAAATTATTACAATGATAACACTGGTATAGAATAGATAGGGGGAAATGAAGGTTTGAAATTAGTCTGTATTTAAAACTGTGTTAGTGGAGATTTTGTAAAAAGGCAAGTGTAACATAAGGAATATAGAGAGAGGGTTGGGGGTTGCAAGAGCAAGTTAACTGAAAAAGGCTGGGTTACATAATCTTTATAATTTTTTGCAGGTAGTTGAAGAGGGGGAGTGTTTAACAGAGGGTTTTGGGAGATTGCAAGTGTTTAATAGAGTGCCTTGGGAGATTGTAAGTTTATTATTTAATTTTTTGATCCTTTTTTTCATCTCTATTTCTGTTTGTTAGAGGTCTGAGACTTGGGAAAGGAAATAAATGTATTGGTAGTTGGTATATGAAAGTTAAATATTGCAAAGCAATTCAATTGGGCCATTCTCTGTTAGAGTGCTCTGGTATTACAACTTAATTTAATTATTAGTATGTAGAAGATAATGAAATAGTGATAAGTGACAAAAATAGGAAATATAGAAATTTAGGAAAATAGGAAATATAGAAAAAAATATAATTAGAATATAATAAAATATTAAACAAATAAATTAAAATAGAGTAAATAATATAAAACAAATAGAAATTAAGTAAAACAATATAAATTGATTTTTAACAACCCTTAAGATAAAAGAGCAGGGTAATAATTGGACAAATAGATTAAGAATCAAAGAGAATACAGAAATTTAAGAATTAAACAATTAGATATAATTCAAATGCTCTTAAAGTACTTATAGAATTTTTTCAAGTATTTTCAAAGTAAGGATAAATTAAAAGAAAGAGAAAGAAAATAGATAGGAAATAAAAGGGGGGAAGGAAGAAAATTGGAGTAAGAATGGAGGAGAATAAGTAGAGGAGAAGGAAAATAATAATAATAATAATAATAATAATAATAATAATAAGATTTTTACAAAATAGAAGGGAAAAAAATCTTTTTTTTTTTTGTATTGAAAATAAAATACTACAATAATGTCGATGAACCTATGAAGCCAATCAACTAAAAACTCCACAAATAAATCCCAGACTCAACTACAATATACACAAAGACCTTCTCTGGAACAACAGAGAGTAGAACCAACTAATCAAATTTTACTGGATGAAATTAGGAAACTGAGATCAGAACTAAGACAAGAAATGAATGATTTCAAGGCAGAAATTTGACATGAGATACAGACTGAACTGAAAGAGATGAACCAAACAGTAGAAAAATTAACAAATGAAATGACAATGGTGAAACAGAGAATTCAAAGACTAGAAGATAAGCAGAACTTGCAGAAGGGGAATTTTATAAACTAAAAATAAGAAAAGAAGAAGAACTTGATGATAAAGCAATATGGGAGCAAAAATTAAGAGAAAAATGTTTAAAAATAAGATGGCTGCCAGAGGCTAAAGAAGAAAATTTAATGGAAATATTTAAAACAAATTTAGCTCGATTTTTGAACAAAGAAGAAACATTTTTCAAATTAGAGATAGATAGAATCTTTTGCCTGAATTCCAAAATAGCTAAAAAAAAGACCTCCCAAGAGTTATTATATTTTGTGTGAAAACAAACAAGAGACGGTATATTAAGAATACACTCTGAAACACCATTAACAATAAAAGGTTATGAACTACAACTTTTCAAAGATGTGCCCACTAGAATTCTTAGGAAAAGAAAAGATTACTTTTTTCTAACATCAGCATTAAGGGAAAGAGAAATATCCTATAGATGGCTATTATCAGAGAGTTTGATCTTTTGGTTCAATAAAAGAAAAATCATAATCAAATCTTTAAAGGAAGCTAAAAGTTTTTGGGAATTATAGAAAAAATAAAGAGAAATGATAGAAAATAGAGGAAAACAAGAAGGAAGTGCAAGAAACCAGAGAGAAAGAAAAACGAGAAAACAAAATGCAGAAGAGATCAAAAGATACATTGAAAGATATGGGATTGAAACAGAAAATCTTAGGACCACAGAAGTAGAATAAGCTAGATTTATAGAAATAAGACAAGAAGAAGAATTAGAAGATTTAATAAGATTAGAAAGAACTCAAGACGAAGAAGAAGAAGAAGAAGAAGAAGAAGAAGAAGAAGAAGAAGAGGCAGATTTGGAACCAGAATTAGAGTGGGACCCAGAGAGACTCAAATTGAAAGATAAAGAAGTGGGATACATTTAAAGAATTATAATGAATAAACAAATCAACACCCTAACTTGGAACATCAAAGGACTAAACCCATCACAAAAAAAGGGGAAAAATATTTCACCATTTACAAAAAAAAAAAAAAAAAAAAAAAAGGGGACCTGATTTGTATTCAGGAAACACATATAAAAGAAAAGATAAAAAAATATCTAGAAAATAAAAAATTAGGCAAGGCATTTATTTTGGCTTCTAAAGAAAAGGAAAAAAAAGGGGTAGTCATATATGTAAACCCAAAAATAGATTCAAAAGAGGCCAAAAATGACCCAAATGGGAGATATATAATGGTTGAATTAAATTGTGCCCTGGGGAAAGTTCTAGTGGTAGGAGTATATGTGCCATCTGAAAAAAAAAATTCTATAAGGAGATGTTGAAATAAATAGAAGAACTAAATTATGATTCAATAATCGCCCTGGGAGATTGAAATGGAGTACTAAATCCAAATTTAGACAGATCTTCCAAAAAGAAAATAAAACAAAATCAAGGTAAATTACCAGAATATTTTTTTATAATGTTAGATAGACTAGGATTAAAAGATGTTTGGAGGGAAAAATATGTAGATAGTAAAGATTACACTTTTTTTCCAAAACTCCATAATTCATGGGCTAGATTGGATATGTATTTTATTTCAACTCAGCTAATAAGTTAATAAGTTAAAAATTAGAGGTACACCCAATGATCTGGTTAGATCATAATCCAGTCTTGATGGTAATTGGTAAGAGGGATAACTTATATAGATGGCAATTAAATGAGGCATTGCTATGAAATGAAAAGGTAGTAGAAGAAGCAAATGAATAGTTAAATTTATTCTTTATTGAAAACTTAAATAAGGAGACAGATGCACATATTGTATGGGATGCAGCAAAAGCATTTATAAGAGGATTCTTTATTTAAAAAATTGAATGGAAAAGAAAAAAACAAGAAAAACTACGGAAATTAGAAGATGAAATAAAAAAGAAAAAAGGAGAACTGAAAAAAAAAAGACCAGAAGACAAGGATATACAAAAAGAACTACAAAGTTTACAAAAACAGATCTCAATAACAATGATGGATGAGATGGAAAAGAAATTGAGATTCAGCAGACAAAAAAACTTTGAGCATGCGAACAAGCTCGGAAAATACCTAGCATATAAACTAAGAAAAGAAATAGAAAAAAATACATTAATCAATTAAAATATGAAGATAAACATATCACAGACCAGGAAGAAATAAAAGACTTATTTTTGAAATATTTCTCTAAATTATCAGAGGTGAATAAAGTTAAGGATATAGAGATGGAAAAATATCTTGAATCTCAAATAATAAATAAGGTAATGGAACAGGAAAAAATAAACTTAAATAAAAAAATAACAATAGAAGAAATAAATAGTGCAATAAATAGAAGTAAGACTGGGAAAACCCCAGGGCCAGATGGATTAATTGCAGAATTTTATAAAACCTTTAAAGATCAATTAACAGAACCATTACAAGAGGTATTTAACACAATAATAAAAGACGGATCTCCAAAATCATGGAATAAGGCAAATGTAATATTAGTTCCTAAAGAAAACAAGGATCTAAGTGATGTAAAAAATTATAGACTGATTTCCTTGTTAAATAATGATTATAAAATTTTCACAAGCATTATGGCGGAAAGATTAAAAACTATATTGGTCAAATGGATCCATGAAGATGAGACAGGATTCCTGCCAAAAAGAGATATGAAAGACAATATCAGAAATATTTTGAATTTAATCAAATATAATTCCAAACGTATAGATAAAAAATTAGCACTGTTATTTATAGATGTGGAGAAAGCTTTTGATAAAGTTAATTGGAAATTTATGTTCAAAATTATAGAAAAAAATGGATATTGGAGAAAACTTCTTAAAATGGCTACAAAATATATAGAGAGACCAAGAGGCAGCCTTAGTAATCAATGGTGAGATGACTAAAAGCTATAAAATATATCGAGAAGTGAGACAAGAATGTCCCTTGTCCCCTCTTTTATTTATAATTACTTTGGAAATATTAAATAACTCAATTAGAGAGAATCCAAAGATTGAAGGAGTTAAAATAAAGGAAAATGTATTTAAGTT
>JAIPUX010001232.1:5213625-5230438 GCA_020142125.1 Phrynosoma platyrhinos
TCCAGCACAAAGAAAAGGAAACATAAACACACACTGAAACTCTCTTACAAACACAACCACTTCAGATTATTGAAGATGCAGCAAGTTTGTTTTCTGCTACTCCAGAGAATAGTACCTGGAGAAATGGATGCAAGCTACAGGAAAAGAGATTCCACCTCAATATTAGGAAGAACGTCCTGACAGTAAGAGCTGTTTGACAGTGGAACACATTCCCTCAGAGAATAGTGGAGTCTCCTTCTTTGGTGGATTTTAAACAGAGTCTAGATAGCCATTTGTTTGGGTGCTTTGTTAATGTATTTCTCCATGGCAGAGGATTGGACTGGATGGCTCTTCTGGTCTCTTCCAATTCTCTAAGAAAGACACAGTGTGACTCACCATTTCATTCAGACATGAGAAGGCCCCCTTATCCACAAAATCAGAGTTGGCCCAAAATATTTTGCTATTTCAGCAAGACCAGCAAGTAGTCCTTCCTCCTCACTCAAGAACTCTAGGAAATGGATTTAATTCTGCTATGTCAAGTAACAATGATAACTGTAGTACTACTCATTGGCTAAACATAATAAAAGGCATAATAGACTCATTTCTTACAAAGTGATTGGACAGAATTGTGGCAGAGACAGAAGGCTGCATGGCTTCAAGTCATTTCCAACTTATGGTGCATGTAAGGTGAATCTTCCATTGGGCTTTCTTGGCAAAATTTGTTTGGAGGGGGATTGACATTGCTTTCCTCTAAGGTTGTGAGAGTGTGACACACCCAGGGATACCTAGTGAATTTCCATGACTGAGTGAGGATTTCTCAGAGTCATAGTCCAGACTCAAACTACTACACCATGGTGGCTCTCATCCATGGTAACTCTCACTTATAAAAATGAAGACTCTTTTCTGTCCTGTAAGCCTTTTGGAGGAGAATCCTTTATTTCAGTGGTTCTGTACTCTTATGTATTTGAAAGTAACTTCTTGCTTATTTGTTCATCTGATCTCTTCTTGCCCTCTGTTCTTGTTTCTGGCATGAATGTCCCAACAGAAATTATTTGCACTCCTCTCTTCTAAGCAACACTCTGGGTGTTTCACATTGCTGTTCCCTCTCTGTTCAAATCCTGCAGCACCTGAAACTTTCTTCTGATTGCTTCCATTCTCACTCTAAGTTCTCCCAGGACTCATGAAATTTAATAGTAAATAAACATCCAGCACAGAATAATCTTAGAGACAGGGCACTGCTGCAAGACTATAGGGCAATTTTGGAGTTCCTTTGTAATAACTTTGCCTTCAGGCATTTTCACAACCAAATGGAATGTGGATAGAAGACTGTTTGTAGTTCACACTAAATATCGTTAGCAACTGAATTCTCGTGTGGCATTTTTGCCTTCAAATCCCCTCTGTCAGTTCCTTTAAAGAGTTTTGCTGGAGCTGCATTACATCAGAGGAAAGATTTTGCTAGTGGCTGCTTTCAAAAATGTTTCATTTACAAATGAAATTCTCTTTTATCAGATGCCAGCTTACTTCTACATAGTCTAACTAATAATCATAAAAATAATAACAATAATGGTTTGAACAGTTCTCCTATTTTTATGCAGAGTCTCATCTTGAAGGATTTCCCTGCAATTTTATAAATGTGAGACTATGCAAGATTTAGCTTTTCAATTATATGTGTTGCCTTGTAAGAAGCTATTTTTCATTCAGAATAATTCAGCAAGGGCAGGAGGCAAATACTTTCTTCCCAGTAGTCGTCATGATGGACCAAATTAGGAGCAATTCTGCATAAAAAGAATAAGTTGCAAACTGAGAGATTCACCTAGGATTGAACTAAAAGTAGATGAAATGCCAGCCTGTCCCTCAAACTGAAAGACATCTCACCTCCTTTTAAAATCAAATGTATACGGCAAATTCAAACTGAGGACCTTTCTACTAAAATTCATCTCAGAAGTATGTTTGTGATGCAAGGAAGCCATTTAAATATACATGAGGGAGTGCATATGAATTTCGCTCCCTCAGTATATAATAGCTCTACAGGCTACAGTACATTGGAAACTGCTAGGAGTCCAGTCCAGAAATAGCCCAGAATAAATGGATTGATCTTCTGGATGTCTGAAATGCCTGGAAAATTAATCCAGAATCTGAACTCCACAACATGGAATGGAATGATGACATCATCACTATATGCCACATCTTGGAGGCTAGTGGTTCTGCTGTGGCTTTCATTTTGTAGATGAGCTATTTCCTGCTGTATACATTTATACTCATGAAGGTGATTCACATGAACCTCTCATGTATTGAAAGCATATCTGAGTTTGCACCAACCAGCCCCATCCACCTCTTTGACAACCTATGTGATGGATATTCCCCTGCCATGTGTTTGGTAGTTACATGCAGCAGTCCTACTCCTGTGGATTGCTCACATATCGTTCCATTGTGTGAAGGTGTTCAGAGATGGGAAACAAATTGGTACCTTCCCTGAAAGCATCACTCATTCACACCAAAGCTTCAAAATAATTTGTTAAAAATTCATTGTTACTTGTAAGTTGTTGAAATATTTAGCAATAATATTGAATGTTGTTATGAGATTGAGTAACTATTAATACTTACTGTTATTTTAGCTTGTTACTTTTTGTGGTTGGTTTTTTATTTATTTATTTTGACCACTTTGGCCATTTAAACAATTTTTAAATTGTACAGACAGCCCTCTGTATTTGCAACTTTGACTTTTGTGGAATTGATTATTCACAGATTTGATTAGCATGTTCTCTCTAGGAATCTTTAGGTCCTCCTGTGTGACACTATGTTCAGTGTCCACCCAAAGTTGTACTGGAGCACCTAAAGTATTTATATCCCATCATTTTCCTAGTTTAAAACTCAAGTTGGCTTCTAACAGATAAAACAAACATAGTTTAGAATTCACAGCATAAAAAAGTTTTAAAATGATAGATTTAAACTATCAAAAAATTAAAATTAAAACCAGTTAAAACATAAACATTTTAAAATCAAATAAAAATCCAGCATGTTATACAAGACTGCCCCCCTTTTAAAATAATCAGTTCTCAAAGGCCAGTTAGAATTATTTTTTAAAAAAAGCTTCATTTGGGTATAGAAAGATAGTAAAAAATATGCCAGTCTAACATTTCTGGAAAGGATGTTCTAGAGCCTGGGAGCAACCCTCTCCCATATTCTCATCAGGTGTACCTATGAGGGTAGTAGATCTGAGGGACGGGTGCCCCCAGAAAATCTCAAAAACAAAGGCAGGTTCAATGGAAGAACATGCTCCTTCAAATAAAGTGCTACTCTTTTCTCCTGGGAACCTGGCCTAGAGCTTGTAAAGGTAATTGACCTCTCAAGAACATACTAGCTCCAGATATGAAATATGAAAATATGGGGACCCCAAACCCAGGGGTATGTATGCAAGCTATGCTAACCCTTCTTTTCTTTCTTCTAGACCTTGCAAATCAGATGAGGCACAATGGGAATACAGTTTTGTACTCAATTATTTGGGAAGAAACATTGCTAAACATGCTTCATATATTTCCTACCTTATCTACTGCCTCAAGTTGTTTTCAGGCAATGATGGATGTTACAAGAAGCTATTACTTCCCTAAAAGAGAAGCACGAACTCTTGTATAGATTTACATGCTTCCATCTAATCCAGGAAATTTAGGTTTGAAACAGATGGGTCTAAAAAGTTGGCTTCTGCATGGCTTGGGGGTATGGTGTTTCTGCAGAGGCCCTAAGACTCATTAATAGAGAGTGGTGCACACATATAGTGAAAAAAACATATGCAGAATTAATGATGTGAAGTTATTGAAAAATTAACTAGATCCAGTTAAAAGTTGTCCTATTCCTTACTTTACATTTTTTAAAAAAACCTTATGTTTTGCTAAAGGTCAGTCTACACAAATGACCCCATCCGCCCCTTCGTTCTCATGGACTTGAGGATCACGGTTTTGAATATTCACAGAGGGATGACCATCATTAAAAGCAATGGGGTGCACCCCATTCAAGCCTATGGGGCTTGAATATTAGCGAGTCTCTGTTTTTGTGGTGGTGGGGTGTCTGGAACAGATCCTCTATGAAAATTGAGGTCCGACTGTATACTCAAATATTTTTTTCCCTCCTATTACCCACAACAGACTACAAGGTAGCTTTGCAAGCTAACACTTGAAACATTTGGTATCCCCCCCTTCCATTTAATGGTACCATATTGGTTCCCAAATGATTCTCTATTAGTATTAAAAGTATCTTTGAAAGCTGCCATTATACACTGAAAAAAAAGATGCTGTTGCTCATTAAATTGCCCTTGAATTCTGCCTTAGCACCTGCATGTATGGGCCAAAAAGCCTGTGCTCCCCCTAGCCCCATGTCATTCTGTCCAGATGAGGCAGGCCATTATCCCCAGGCCAGGATCAGGCAGATCAGATGTAGATCCAGTGGATCTGGCCAAATCCTGGTCTAAAGAGGACCTTAACCCAGGAGACTGGATGGTCCCATGCAGCCCATTTCTGTCTCTGGCATCACATTTAGTGAGAAGCCCCCATCACAGTCTGTGATGTTGGACGGGGGCATCTGGCCACAAAGGTGTAGCCAGGTGCCCCATTTCCTGCCTTGGTTCACCAAACACCCACACTGGCTAGCTGGGAGGGAACTACCAACTGATAATGCAGGCAGAGGTAGTGAGTTACAAGCAGCTAGAAAGTGTCCTTACCTGGGAGAGTCCATTAAGAGAAAGGTGCTGGTCAAGAAGTTTGAGTCAAGGGAGGCAATAGGAGTCAAGGTCATCATGGTCCAAGGGTCAAAGAAGCCAAGAAGACTGAAGTAGGAAATGCAGGAGTCTGGAAACAGGCATCAGGAACAGGAATGCTGGCCAGAAAACAGACAAGTTGCTTCCAGCACTTGTGTGAAGCAAACTACTGTTATTAAATAGCTTGACACCGCCTGGTTCTAATCAGAGCTGGTTTGTTACTGTTTGGCCTGCAATCTGGCTGAGTTTCTTTGTCATATCCTTTGTTTTATTATTTTGTCCCTTCTCCTTGATTTAGTACTTATGACCCCAGCTGTGTCCTCTGTCTCATCAGCAAGTGAGTCTTGCCCTTGTCCAGCTGGTTGAGGCTGCACTTCTACAGAAGAGGTAGCTGAGGCTCTTCAGCAGGGAGAGCTGTCTGCTCAGTATCAGGAAGAGCTGCGGGCTGTTCCCTGTCTGGAAGACTTGCCTGGGTCCCTTCTTTAGCCTCCTCATCAGCATCTTCCTCCAGGTCCCAGTCCTGCAGCTCCTGACCCATGACACTTCTACCCTTACAAGTGGTGATAGGATCTTCTCATCAGATGTGATGATAGAAGCAGAAATGAGGCATCATTGCAGTAGTGGGTCCATAGGATGGTGGTGGATGGACATGTAAATACCCACCCTTCTCAACACTATCCTAGGGACTGACTTGGATCAGGACCTGGGGAGGGTAGTGTGAGCTTGGCCTGTGCTATTCTGCCCATTTGCTTAGGCTCTTTGTAATCCCTTAATTGATAGAAAAGGTGCAAGTAATTTGCTACTTGCATTCTCTGCTTGGAGCATTCCTAGATTGGAGAATTCAGTACTGTGTTCCTACTGAAAGCGTAGAAACAAGGGAGAATAAGTTTGCTGATCATTTTCCATTTTGTGTAGAGGCAAAGAGTGGGCAACCTAATGTCAGATCACTGCCTCTGAGGCTATCTCTCCCTTTGATCTTTGGGTGACATCTGATTAATCCTTTTACACCTAGAATGATGTCTCTGGGACCATAGGATTGCACTAAAGTGCTAACAGTTTCCACATAAAATAAGATCTGAACAGGAAAAGCAAAAGCAAAAACTAACCCCCCCACAATCTTGCTAGGTACATTTTGTTGGGGATGGGGAAGAACATGTGAGTAGCCATTAACATCCAGTTGAATTAAAGCCCTGGATTTATCCATTTTCCATGGGAAGCTATCCCTTCAGCCTGTGGGTTTGATGCTATTACTAAAAATAGGAACCCATCCCTAGAAAGCTGGATACAGTCTGGAAGTCTGGCCATTGCAATTCTTTGTGTCCAATAAGAAGAAAATATATATTTATTGACTCCCTTTCTTATCAGTCAGAGCTCTGCTTTTGCTCTTCTAAGAACCTTAGCAGGATTGCCATCAGCGGTGAAGCAACAATCATGCATGCTTGACATGTTAAGGAAGGCCCAGAAAGATAGATAGATATTTGGAAGGACAGATAATAATAATAAAAAAATCACAGCCATTCAAGTGAGTTAAGGGTTGTTAGTGTATTAGGTTCAGATTTCTTACTAGGTTCAATTGCCTTATTTCTAATTCTTTGAGTGTTTACTAGCACATTATATGAGAAAGTGGCATTACATGGCAGCCTATTTCCTTGTGGAGATGCAGACCTGATAAGGGGCAATTTGGGGGTAAGTATGAGCTGCTGGGATTGCAGCTCTTGGTCTGAGCCTCAGTTTTTATAACAGGCACCCAGGATCCTGAATCTGTTTTGATAGCAGCATTTGGAACCCTAGACAGCTCCTTTTTAGGTTTGGATTAAAACCCAAAGTAGATCCATCTGTCCACTTATATGGGAAACACAGGCTACCACTGAATGTGTGTGGTCTGCTCTTTATGAAATCATTATTTAGCATTTTTGCAAAGCTTATAAAAGTTACTTTTTTGAGTTACAATTTCCAGAACCTCCCAGACAGCCTGGATTCAAGGAGCTATGCTCTCGCCAAAGAAAATTTTCCAAGCCCCATTAGTTTACTATTTTTTGAACTCATATATTATCTTATTGCCTCTTACAATTTAGAGACCTCGATCCCATTGTTAGTCCTCTCAAGAGTAGACCCATTCACTCATCTGGTGTTATCCATGTGATGATTAACTATTCAAGAAATGATTCAATGGGTCTACTCTAGTTGGGAATAACCAACAGGATTATAGCCAGAATATTACAAATATGAGGAAGGAAAGTGGAGACTGAGGTTACTCAAGGGCACCAAGTAAATTCATGACAGAGATAAAGCACTTGACCCACCAATGGCACTACCTTTTCAATGTGATGGGATTGTGTGCTCATGTGAGACAAGAGACTACACTGATGGCAGCAGTGCTGCTGGTAGGGTCTCCCATGTCAGACAGGCATTTGCTAAGAAGCCAGCTTAAATGTGCCAAACAGCTATTTGGTGGCAGGAGTAGTGGTGGCTGACACTGGTGGAGGATCCCTCAGAGGCAACAGCAGTGGCACCATAGCTAACCATTGTTAGTACTGTGGAGGGGAAAGCACAGTAAACCCATTTTAATGCCTTTTACCATGAAAACCCTATGTTGAGACAATCCAAAATGAAACAAGAGATAGTGCCAAAAGATAAAATGTCCATGTTGGATAGCACTAAATAAGCTATGAGGGTAAAGCAGAGAACAACTATGAGTAGCACTGTGGCTAAAGGCACAGCTGGACTCAAGCCAAAAGGACGTTCAGCTGTTGACATGGTCAGAGGTAAAAGGAAAGTCAGAAGGTGCACAACACATTATCGGAATATAATATAGGAATGTAAGAAACATTAATTAGGAGACATAGTAAAACAAGAAATGGAATGTATAAATATTGCAATACTTGGGGTAAATTATTTGAAGTGGACAGGAATGGGATAATTACAAAGTGTTTTAAGCTGGAAATGAAAATCTAAGAAGAAATGGGGTGGCATTAATAGTGAGGAGAGATGTAGCAAAAGCAGTCGTCAAAAGATATAGCACAAGGTGTGACCATATATTATCAGTAAGACTTCAGGGAAAGCCTGTCAATATATCAATAATCCAAGTTAATTTTCCAACTATAAAGGCAGAAGAAGATTCTGTGCTGGAGTTCAGGAGGAAATTGACCACATACTCCAAAGGGATTTCTTGTTAGTGTAAACCCTGGTGTCCCCTTTCTTGGGATAGAGATTATATTGAATGTTTCCAATCTGTGGGCCATTGCATTCTTTTCCACATTTGTTGACAAATTTTAGTTAGAACTAGAGTAGATTCTGTCTTTGTAGATTAAAACAGTTCTATTGATATGCCATCTTTTCCTGGTTATTTATTGTTCCCAAGAACACATGGCAAATGTAATGGATCAGGTAAGCATATAAATATCACACTTCTGGGTGAAGTATGCTCTCATTCCTGATCTCCTCCTATGCCACATGTAGCAATGGGTTTTTTTCTCTCTCTGACACACACACACAGTTCAAAGAAGAAAACATATAATACACCCCATGAAATAAACACCTTTTATTTTAAAAGCACGGTATGAGGGTCTTCACCTGAGACACTAGCACATACAATTGTTTGTTTTCTTTGCTTATTTATCTTTCTCATTCTTAAATACAGTAAAAATATTTTAAATGACCATAATGTTGAGGCAACCCATCCCTAAAATGTTTAAAAATATACCTCCAAGGGGACAATCATATACTTACATCCAATAATTCAAATGTAAGTCCATTTAAGGAAGATATAAAATTCATGAAGTTTTTTATTTACATTTTGCAGAACACGAAGTCTGAAGATGCTATGACTTGAAGGGATCATGGAAATAAGTTTTATAGAAGTTAAGGTTTAGGATCCTGTCATTTCAAGGAACTTGAAAAGCAGATTATTTCCAGATTCCTTTAAAACTATTTCATGAAGTTTTCACCAGTCTGTACCTTTATCCCTCTTTTACATTACTCATGTTTAATCTTTTATATTTTATATATTTTGTTATATATATATATATATATATATATATATATATATTTAATTTTAGGAATGGGATGTCTTAAATTATGGTCACTTTAAAATATTTTTGCTGTATGGTTACTTTCTAAATGGTTTATATGGTTTTATAATTCCACTGGATGTTGAAATTGTATTATTGAAGTAAACATATGCAATTTATAAGTTTAGTAATTTTTTCATTATTAAATACCCATAAGTACCAGACTTTTCTTGTTAGTCTTTCTTGTCACTTGGTTTGAAGACCTTCTGTGTAAAAGGATAAATTGCCCTATATTTCTCTTTTGACCTTAGAACTCAACCACTGCAGAACGCCCCAGAGAAAACCAACCCTAACCCAAACCACAGCAGGTCTTCAGGGTCAGTAAAGTGGACAAGCACAAAGCAGGGGGGTTTACCCAAAGGTCCCTAGTCCAAAAAAGAATCCCACCATGTGAAAGAAGAGGGAAACAAGCCAAAGCTATCATAGGTGACAGATCTGGAGGGAATTCTTGACACTGGAGTGGCACTACACAGGGATAGCTGCTCTACCACAGGAGCCAGGGTAGAAAGTGCACCATGGAAAACAGAGAGAGCTCAGGGTGCTACAAAAAGCAAAGTCTAGGCACAAGTTGAGGGTTTTTGCTGGGGTGATGGTACTGTTGTCTCTCCTTGCTCCTTTCCTGGCCTGCTGCAATGGAGGCACTAGGCGAGTGCAGGGGGTCCAGACTACATCAGGTGACACCACTGCTCCTCAAACATCTGCCTTTGGGCAGAAAGAGGCTGTGGCATTCACATGTGTCCCATTAAAATGCTGTAAGAGATGGGGTGAGTGGGGTGAGGCTCAATGGGAGGAGAAAGGAGAGGCCCTAGCATTTTTAAATTAAAAATTCAAATTTCAAAAATTAATTTTTAATTTTTTTTAAAAAATCACATTTTACCAAATTTTCACCTTAATCACATACTATGTCTATGTTTAAACAATTAAACATAAATAAAACTTCCTATTGTTGTCATACTGTTCTATCTTAAATCTTATGCAATCTTTTTTTTTACACTTCTTCTAACATACTCTATTTCTTTCTTCATGTATTCACCAGTACAAAAACATTATTAAAGATTCTGTATGGTGTAGTATAGGAGGAGTCCATAGGGAGGTACACCATGAGTTACTGCACTGGGCTGCTGTGGGTATTTTGAAGTTGTTTGCACCCTGTCTATCAACCTGGGATTGCCTAGAAACTTCTCAAAGTGTAAGGGACCATGTTTTTAATGGCGTGTACTGCTGAAGGGCTGTTGTTCCATTTCCACAGATCATGCTCTCTTGTGTAGTGTGTCCCCACTTACACCTGTTATATATATTTCCTGCTGCTTACTGTTTGGTATGTTTGGCATGTTGCAGGTAGAAGCCAGTGATGGGCTGCTATTTCAGTTCCTGTGTGCCTAGGTGTGTGATGTCAGAGTGAAAAGTGCCCTCTGTCTAAGGCCAGTAGCAAGAGCAAAGTCTTGCTTGCTAGGCACTGATAGATACAGAGCTATGCCACTTCCCCTGTGTATAAGAAGGCATTATCGTTACATGCCCTTAGGGTACAGTGTCACTAATTTAAACACCATGAAAGACAGTGGCTGCTAGACAGACAAAGAAGAAAATGCCAGGCTGCTTGCCCTGACTTGGGTACTTGTGGGAGAGTGGTTCATGTGGGTTTTTGATATTTTGCAATTGATGAGTTGTATGATATCCAGTGGCATCTGGAGGAGCATTTAGAAGGGCCCTAAGTAGTGGTTTGAGTGTTGGACTAACACTCTGGATACCAGAGTTTGATTCTTGGCTTGGCCATGAAACCCACTGGTGACCTTAGGCAAGTCACATGCTCTCAGCTTCAGGGGAAGGCAATGGCAATGGCAAACCTCCTCTGAACAAATCTTGTCAAGAAAACCCTATGATAGATTCACCTTATGGTCGCCATAAATTGAAAACAACTTGAAGGCACACAACAACACACATACATAAGTTAGTGATGTCATAGTGAATTGACATTTAATGATGGTGCTCTATTCAGGGCATGTCTTTGGGATGACAGTAGCAATAGCATTTACATTTCTATACTGCTTAATAGTAAACTCAGCACTTTCTAAGCAGTTTACAATCTGCAAGCCAATTGCCTCCAAAAAGCTGAGTACTTATTTTACCGACCTACAAAAGGATGGAAGGCTGAGTCAACCTTGGAGCCCCTGGGATTCAACTCACAACCTTGTGGCTGCAGTACCAGCATTTAACCACTGCACCACCAGGGCACCAAGACTCTGAAATTTTTGAGTCAGTGAAGAGGCTCTATTCTCTCTCAACCATGCCTCCTTTTTGTCCCCTCACATTCTCAATTTATGTAGTCGTACTTCTCCATCCTTCTAGTGTTTCAAAGAGTGAAGCTTCTGAAGACAGAGGTTTCCCCATGTTCCTTGGGGGCCCATAATATAGTACTGTCAGTTCCACATATACAGTCGACCCTTCATATCCACAGATTCTTTATACATGGATTCAAGCATCCACTGTTAGAAAATATTCCAAAAACTATAAATTCCCAATAGCATACCTTGATTTTGCCATTTTATATAAGGAATACCATCTTACTACACACCATTGTATTTAATGGGACTTGAGCATCCATGGATTTTGGTATCCATAAGGGATCCTGGAACCAAACCCCAGTGGATAATAAGGGTCCACTGTATCTCCATATATAACTCTCTTTCTCTCTCTCTCTCTAGGGTAAACTGTATTTGAGATTATAATACAGGGTGTTAGTACATTTGTCTAATCTGCAATGCTTCATACAAAGAATTGTAATGAACCAAAGTATAATTATCATTTTTTAAAAATTTGATTAAGAAGATTAGCACATTCATTTAAAAGTGACTTATCCCTAACAGTATACAGTTGCATTTCATTTTAATAGCAGGTGTTATCACACACAGCTGAGGCTGAGTGACTACAATCTATATACAGTCCAGACCCCAGCTGCACTTACCTTGTGGATTATCAAAAATGGGAGCCTGCCATTTTTGAAAATCCACCAGATAAGTGTGGCTGGGATTTGGGCTGCATATGGATTGCTGTTGCCTGGTGTAGCCAAAAGTCTATTAAGGGGAATTTTGTTTAGTTCAAATTGAGAGGGGTTCAGCTATAAGGAGCCTATGAGACTATCTCCTATGTGTATACCAAGAGTTTGGGGGATCTAAGAATTGATGCAGAGACAGAATTCTCCAATTAAAGTATTATTTATTAAAGGGGAAAATCACACAGTAATTCACATATACACACACACTTATTCAAGGCTCAGGAAAACAAGGGTTAGCTTGGAAAAGATGTGGAGACAGAACTATGGGTGATACTTATTACAGATGAGGCTTTCTCCAGGATCCAACTGACTGAAGTGGCATGAGACATAACCATTCTCAGAGCACAGGTTTGAAAGGAGGTGCCCGAAACTAGACTAAAGAGCACAGTGATGCAGTGTCCCCATGAACTCCAACTAGTGACACTGAGGGGAGAAATCCAGGAGTTTTTAAGGGATAAAACTAGCTTCAGGGCAAAGGGTATGAGATGGCATGGGTGAGGTAATCTGGTCTGGCAATATTCAAGGTGAATGGGAAAGGATTAAATCATTAGCTGGCCCATCAGGAGGGACATCTAGGCCATTATCGCCCATTCCTCTGATTATAGAGGTGATGATGGTCCATTTGCAACTCCCACACTATCTGCCTGGCTTTGGGGATTGGGGGGTTTTCCGGTCTTCCAAGTGACCTAGGCATGATCTGCCTGACTTGCCTTGGTGGCACTTGGGATTCATTGCAGTGTACATCTGGGGTCATGTGGAATTCATATACACACCAACATTCAGAAAAAAATGCACTTTTGGTAACATTGGCCTTGGCTGTTTGCAATAACACCCACTATTGAAACTAAATGTGACTGTATCCCATTGGGGATAAGTCACTTTTAAATGAATAAAATAATCTCCTAAAATGTGCATGATTACATGATGATAATCATAAATCCTAGATATGCTCTGCCCCACTTAGGAATAGAAATCGTTGTTGTTGTTGTTGTTGTGTGCCTTCAAGCCATTTCTGACTTATGGCAACCCTATCACAGGGTTTTCTTCAGAGGGGGTTTGCCATTGCCTTTGCTGGGCTGAAAGAGTGTGGCTTGCCCAACATTACCCAGTAGGTTTCCATGGCTGAGCTGAAATTCAAACCCTGCTCTCCAGAATCAAAGTCCTATGTTCAAGCTATTGCACTGTGCTTTAGCACCTTCATATATCCATTCTGAAGGCTTAACAGCACATCCTACAGTACTGACATGGTCACTTTTAAGCTTGCACATGACCAAACATTGTAGAAGAGAATTCAAAAATAATGTTATATTTAGATGGTGGTGGTGATGACTGAATTAATTAACATTAATATCAGGTGCCCCTTAAGAAAAAGTTATCTGGGTAGCTTTTTATAGTTTTGCTTTTGTTTTTAATTTTGCCTGCTTTAAAAAATGTTTAGAGAGGTCAAAAAGAACAGCTTAATCAGATTTTACTATGAAAAACATTAATATAAAGAAAGGATAGGGTGAGATTCACAAGGTTAAAAACATTAAAGCACACCACAGAGCATTCTTTCATCATTCGCCTATCTGTTCTTTGGTATTTTAAATTTTTCCATTGATCTTTTCAGAGACATCCTGGAAGGGAAAGTTTGCTGATACCCAAAAGACAACCCACAAGGAAGTCCCAAGGAGCCCCTGTGTTTGGCAATAGCACCCTATCTCATGTCCCCTCAGGGAGCAAAACTTGTTTTTCAAGACATGACCTCAGAGATGTGCTCTACACGTCCTGCACAATTTATCACCATGTTGCCTATAATTAGGTTTGTTAACATACAGCCCAGTGCAGTCTTGTTGACTGGGAACTTAATCAAGTTACTATTGAGTTCTTGTATGCATTGCTCCGGGTGACTGTTTTACTTGTAGAATTATAGCCACAACCGATGTGAGGAAATTAAGCTCTGGACACAACTTTTTTTTTAAATCTCTCTTCTCTCCCACAATGTGAAAATATTTAGCAAACAGTGACAATGATGGAAAACAGTAGGAAACAAAAATGTTCTACATTAGTATAAAACATGAAAAATGAAGCAAGGACCCTCAGTGGTACAACATGTGTTATGCTGGCTGGCAGTCCATTAGGGTTGATAGACATTTCACTTACCTAAGTCAAATATAACAGTCTAGAATTCATTAATATAAGAAGGGGGCTGCAGAATCAAGCCTACCATCTGGTTAGAACGACAGAATAATCTACAACTCATGATTAGGTCTAAGGAGTGGAATTTCACTTTAATCTTTTTCATTGCTCGAAATTTCCATCTGCGCAGTACGGCACATCATTTTTCTTCAAGACAAATGTGCTGTTTTTCATGTTCCAAAATTAGATCAGAAGAAAACGATTAATCATGTCATGGCCTGGGAAAGGAAACAAAAGCCCTGATATTCTCTCTCTCTCTCTTGCTGTTTTCAAGTTCTTTCCTTCCCTCTTGCATCTCCATTTTCATTGCAACTGCAACTTTTAAGTGGGGCACACACAACCCCAAATGTTTTGGGGCAATAAAGATGTGTATGTGTGTGTGACTACAACCATTTCTAGTTCTTTCACTGACTTGTTGTCACTGGCCTCACATACCCAGTGCATCTCACTCCCTGGCCCTGGTCTCCCAGACGGTGATAATCCCTCTTCCCACCCCACTCCATCCCAGTCCTCACTGGTCTCCCAGCAGAGGACAATAGATGGTGACCTGTTTGGATGTGACACCAAAACTGAGCTGAAAAATCCACGGAAACCAAGTAGCTGGGCTGCAAATTAGTGAGACCACACAATTGTCAGGTGGCAGTCTCCTTTGACAGTTGTAGGCCATTATAGGAACATTGATGTTTTCACAGTGTGACAAAGAGGAATCCTTTTAGTGCAGCAGGCCTGCCTGTCAGGCGGCTCTCAAGTCATAACAAATCTCTGGCACTCAGCTGAGGCTGAACATTTGCAGCGTCAGGAGGATGATAAATGACCTGCAGGGCTTTGAAGTGCCTTGGCAGTTCAGATGGGTCCACAGTGCTGACAGAGAAATATACACAACAGCGTAACCAATAATGAGAACATTAAACATTCCTGCCTTGTGACAGGCTGACAGAAAAACCCAGCCTCACATCAATCATCTGTGGAGATATAACCTTGACAATTAGCCCCCTCTCTGATACTTGAAATAACCTTCCCCCCACCCATTCTTGCTCTCTCTCTCTTGCCCCCTCCTTTTATTTATTTATTTGATTTCTTTCTCTTTTTTCCCCCCTGAAGTATTTTATTTTTTAGCCAAGCTTATCTGCCACGATCATATTTCTGGTATGCTGGAACAGGAAAAACAGTGCACAGAGAGAGCACTCAGAGAGATCTTTCTTTTTTCTTTCATTTGAAAAATAAAACATGCCAGCAGCAAAGTTTATTTGCTGGACTTCCACTTATTTCCCGTTAGGAAAACAGAATATACATTTCATGTCCTATCAGCTAAGAGCATCTGTCAGTGCTAATACTCAGAGTACAAGTTTGCTTACATTTTATGCTCCCCCCCTTTTTTTATTAATGGTTCAGGCTACTGCATTTAATTGTGTGCATGCACATATGTGAATGTGTGCACATGAGTATGAATGCATTCTGAGGCCAAAATCTTATTGATTGTCCCAACTAAAGAAGACCATTGTATCCATTTTGAATGGTGAGTCGAATCTTATTTGTTGGATCTATTCTAGTTGAGTGGGCCAGCATGGTATTGTTGTTAGAACAGTGGACTAGAGATTGAATCCCAGCTCAGCCATGGAAACCCACAGGGTGAGTTTGGGCAAGTCACACTTTCTCAACCTTAGAGGAAGAGAATGCCAAACTTCCTCTGAAGAAACTTGCCAAGAAAACCCCATGATAGGTTTGCTTTAGGGTTACCATAAATTGGGAATTACTTGAAGGCACACAACAGCAACAACAGCATACTCTAGTTGAGACTACCAATCAGATTCAGGCCCATGTTAGCTAGCTGTTCTACTCATAATGTATGGACCGGACCCTACTGGGTCCCAGGTCACATCCTTCCCTTTTATTCTCTATCAAGTGATTAGCGGTAATTCAAAATCCTGTATCTAGGCATCTTCTATTTAACAGGATTACATGAGAATCCTTCAAATTGCAAATGATATACAAGTGGTATAAGGGATGGTTCACAGTATATGAGGGGGGGCCTGATTTGGAACTAATGCAAGGTTCAAAACTGAGTCTTTGATTAACAGGAATAATTCTGCTTCATTAAATGCTGGGTGCAAAATTGTTTTGTCCTGAGCTGTTTGGGAGTACAAGGCACTGAAAAGGGGCTGAGAAGTGAAGGCCTTTGGCTGGGTATGTCTGTAGAACATTCATAAAGACATTTTAGAAAACATTTTAGAATTTGCTTCAATTAGCACTAGAATAGGAGATGAATACCTCTGGAGTAAGTACATGGACTTAGAGGATGAGCTCAGAGATTGGAAGTTGCTAGTTTAAATTCCCTCCTTTATGAGCTTAGTAAGCACCCTCTGGTAAGTCCTTCTCTGACAGCTTCACCCTCTTCTGCAGCCAGTATAGAAGTAGTGATGCCAGATTACTTTACAAGGTAATTGACACAGATAAACTGTGGTAAATTATAAATAACTCCCCTCGATATTTTAAAATTTATTCATTTGAATTGTTGCCCTGGCTTTCAGCATTAAGTCTCTAACTTTGACCAGTGCACTAATTAGAAAGCTTTCTGGGAGACTGGGCCTCATATAGCAATAGATACTAAAAGACTGGAAGGAGTCCATAGTTATAGTGCATATGCATACTTTATGAAATATTGGGGAAACTGTACTGTATATAATACATGAAGAACTGAGTCCTGATCCTAAGGTTGTTGTGTACAATTCAACAACTGATGGGGCTGTTCATTGTCATCTACTCTGCAGGATCTACCAGTGGAGTGGA
>JAIPUX010001232.1:5230538-5245995 GCA_020142125.1 Phrynosoma platyrhinos
GAGAGGAAAGACGCCATCTGAAGTCTGAGCTAATGATCTAGTCATGGACAAGTATATCTGGGTGCTATCAACTTACTGAAGACACTGAGCTCCATGCCTTCAGAGGAAGACAATGGCAAACTTCCTCTGACTAAATATTTCCAAGAAAACCCTAGGAAAGGTCACCATAAGATAGGGTCAACTTGAAGGTACACAGCAACCAACATACAGGTACATTATATCAGTTTACAGAGTTCCAAATCTAACAAGCAAACCAGAACATGGAATCTTGTTTTCAAACATTTCCCCTTGTTGGTTTGGCTCCCTGAACTGATCTGAACCAGTTTTTATCATAACTAATTTTGTAATTTTGTATTTGTATGGTGTTGGTTCCACAACCTTCTTGTTTATAACTCACTCCTGCATCTCCATGTCACTCACTATCTTTCCTATGCCATTGCATCATAAAAAGGACTTACAGCAACTGAAAGCCTCATTGATTCCTCTCTCATGTGAAATGTAAACCTATGGCAAAATTTTGGAAGGGCTATTTTGGCTCAAAATTCATGAGACAAACAGGTTAACATGACAAATAAGATTTCATCTCTCTCATAGACAGGGAATAATATATTTCAGTGTGTACATGTTGAATCCAAATAACAAAAATAGAAGAGGGGAAAGCCTTGTTATGAACTATTTTCCTGGACTCTTGTTCTATCTGAACTAGTGCCCTGATAAAGGACGATTGCCTGAAAGGTGTTAGGCCCAGAACAAATTTCTTAGCATATGGAGCTTCCTCCTTTCCCTCTGCCCCATAGTGACTGCATTTGCCGCATTTAAGGTTGAATGTCAGTATAGCCCAAGTAAGGAATGCAAAGCACCCTAAACCAAGGCCCAGCAGAAGGCCAACAGACACTGTTTAAAGACCATTTATATCCCTGACTCATAGGTTCAACTGCTTCTGACAAGCTGCTTTTGCAAAGGTAACAGGTTTACAAGGCTGGACCTTGGAAGCAGTTGGAAGCTTTATAGACTATTAGACCCCGATCATAAAAATTCAGCTCAATCTCTTCCAGTCACTGCAAATTGATACCACATGAAGCCATATTGCATAAAAAACAAAGAAAAGAAAAGAACCCTGTTACAGTTTAAGAGTTACTTTGTGTTCATTGCTTCATACAACAGAATTTGTCTTGATCATGCAAAATGTCCAAGAAACTTTTGAAAAATTGCCCTATGTCTCCTTTTTGCCCTTTTACTGAGTGTGTATTTTATTAACAAATTTCATCCCCCATATTAGGTAATGGACTTTTTAAGCCTATGTTTCTGCAAATCAATTAATAACTACAAATTTATTGTCAGTGCATCTAATTTTTCTTTTCTTTTCCAGACATTTCCAGGAGGTAAGCTGACCCTCACCTGTTCCTTGCATTTCTCAAACAAAGAAAATACCAAGTTAAACACAATTAAAATATATCAAGTGAACAAAGACATTAAAATAGGATAATTTTGAAGCAAGGGGGGCCATCTAACTTCCAAGTAATTTTCAACCTATGATTATTATTTCATATACACACAGAGGCCCTAATCTATCTAAGGATATATTGGGGTTTCTGTATCTGTGAAAATCCTGTCATCCCTGAAGTGGCTTTGCTACTTCATCTGAAAAACGAAAAGTCAATCATAGCACTGAAAGGTCCTTCTAAACAAGTATTATAGTCTTAAGCCTCAGAATTCAAAGATATAGCCATGTTAGTCTGTATAATTAGTATTAATTGTAGATAGATTCTGCAGCACTTTTAAGAATAACTGGAAAAAAATTAAGAAGTTGTTAGCATGAGCTTTCATAGACTTCAGTCTCCTTCTTCAGATGCTTGTGGTGGAGCGGAAGGCAGGAACAGACAGGAGGGCAGGAGTTCAATGGAAGAAAGCTGAAAAAGAATATTGGCTCCTGTAGACCCAGTAAGTATGAGGAGAACCCATGAGTAGTGGATTTATGAGTGTAGGATGACCCTCCTGAGGATGGGGTCAGATAGTGTTGAAATGTGTGTAATGGGTCAGAAAGCCATTGTCTCTGTTCAATCCATTGCTGATTTCCCTGAGCCTAGCATTTGTACTTTGCTTTTCTCAGTGCATATCCAGTGTTTGAGGCTATAGCTGCCAAGTTTCCTCTTGGAAGAGCTGGTGGTAAAAAAAAGTAGAGAAATACCAGAAAAAAAAAATGATGAGAAGGAGAGCTCCTTCAATACTTTTGCAACATGCATGGCCCTCAATCAGCCTCTAGGTAAAGTGCCTTAATTCAGAAGAAGAAAAAGCCATGCCCTTGTCTTACACACCAAAGAGTATTTTTGTTCGTTTCAGTGCTTATGTGACAGGGTGCTTCAATGAAGAAGCTTACCTACTTACGGGCTGACTAGGTTTGTTCCACTCTTTGTCTCCTTCCTTCCCATTAATGATTGCAATCTCCTTATCCCCTTTATGTCTTTAGCAGTATGAGTTGGAAACTACACCGAGGAAGGAGGACCACCAGTCATATTATCATACATCAGAGGGTACCAGAAGAATTATTCTACTTTATGACCCTGCCTGTGCTCTAGGATTTTCAGAGGGTGCCACTCTCTCAGCCTTGCCATCCTCACAGGCAAGTCTGTTGGGAAGTTCCCAGGCTCTGGAACTCCCTTCCAAGTTAGGCTGTAGTAGTCCCCTCCATGCTTTCTCTCCATTGATGGGCAAATATATTTTTGTTCCAACAGATTTTTAGGGGCTGGTTGGGGACTTTCCTTTTTAACAGGGCTTTTATTGCTTGTTTTCATTGGATGTCTTTTTTAATTTCTTTTTAATTTCACAGATAGTTTAATTGTATTGCATTACATTTAATTACATTTTAACAAGTAGCATTTGCATGTCTTTAGCTATATTTGTTTTTGTCTATATTTCCACTTTTACCAACAAAAAATGTAAAAATGAATGAAATAAAGAGTCCTTCCATGACATTTTCTTCCTGCTTGGGAAATGTCTGAAGGATAAAATTCTCCTTCAACAAAAGACTCAAGAACAGAAGTAGTGGGTAACAGAAGAGATGCCTAAACTCATCTTCTTCCCACTCCTTTCTCTTACATGCCACCAGGCTATTGCTCTGTCCAGGTTTATTTCTAGTCTATCTAATCTTGGACAGTGGCTCAGGAAAAATAGGGAAGGGAGGCTTGAGAAGGGAGGAAACACTTAGACATTGGAAGGCTGCATGTAAAATGATGAGTGGACAAAGGTTAAGGATTTCTTCACCCTGCAAATGGTCTTAGCCTCTGCAATACTATTGCCTCACTACCATGGGTTTGGGAATCCCATTGGGAACTTGATTCTAACTGGGAGATACAGTTCAATATCTATGATCGTTTTATAAAGTTTGGACAGAAACCCAGAACAGACTCACCACTCCACTCACATAGATTCATTCAGCCCCCACTGCCACTAGCATTGTATTATGCAAACTTACCTATCCTTAAAAGAATATTTTTAAGCAGGACTGATTTAGGGCTTGTCTATACAAGGGATGCAGTTGCTCAAGTAGTTAAGATGCTGACTGGTGCTGCATGATGGGGTGAGCTCCTGTCACTAGTCCCAGTTTCTGCCAGCCTAGCAGTTCGAAAGCATGCAAATGCAATTAGATAAATAAGTACCACTTTGGTGGGAAGGTAAACAGCATTCTGTGCAATCATGCTGGCCACATGATCACAGAGTAGTCTCTGACAACTCTGGCTCTTCGGCTTAGTAATGGAGATGAGCACTGCCCCCTATGTCAGACATGATTTGACAACCTTGTCAATGGGGAATACCTTAACCTACCTTTACTATACAAGAGGAAAAACCCAAACCCAAACCCACACCTGAATCTGGTGTGATAAATCCACATGACATACAGCCTTATCCCCAAATCATGACATATAGCCCTATCTGCACCAAACTTGGGGTATACCACCTTAACCCAGGTTTTAAAAACCCACAGTTTTCTCTTGAGTTTTGAGGCAACGCCAGCGTTTTCCTGTAGTGTGAACCATGGATCAACTTTAGATTTGGAGGTGGGGGTAGAGAGGCAGGAGAAATTACTGCCTGACAGGCACTGCCATTTACTGGCCTGGAACAATTACAGAAAGTTTTTTTCTCTCCTCAGCATCACTTCCACTGGTTCACAGTTCCTTGCTCTGAGGTCAGAAATGAGGCACCCAGATCACAAGAGGCTAAGGGATGAAAAACCTTTTTGTAACTGTTCTAAGGTGACAACTGGCCCAGACATTGAGGTAAATGGAAGTGCCTGCCAGACTGCTATCTGTCCTGACTCTGACAGGGAATGGACCAAAGCAACATCCAGATGAAGGGACACATATAAACATCTACCTGATGTCCCTGTGGAGAAATTGGTAGTGGGATGGGTCTGGGGTGGGTCTGGGGCACAACAGATTTGAGAATCCATTTTAACTTTTGCCCCTAGTGCAGATTAGTCCTGAAATAGATTTAGAGCCAAAACAGTACTTTCCCTTATGATATGTCAAACCATAGTTATGCAGAGTGCTCCCAATACTTAAATACTTTGTTAAAAAAAACCCTATGGACAGGTAGCAGGCTTTTTCCTCCTCTTCTGAAGTGCAAGAGCAGCTTATGAAGATACTTATATTGTATGCAATTTCCTGTCATATATTAATTTCAGTACACACCATTCCCTCATATACACAATTTGTGTGTGTGTAAATTCAGAGAAACATGCAATCCAAATGGTAACTGTGTTCGGATCAGCATATTAGTTCAGCAGGTATGACTTAGGGGTGAAACAGACCAGCATAGAAAGACAGCTTTCCAGCAGCTTGGAAGTGTGGTGTACACATGATGCACATTCCCCAAGATCCTTGAAAGCCAGCTTCACGCCGCCCAGCTGCCCACATGTGGCTGGCTTCCCGGCGCTCCGGCGGCACACTGTTTACATGCCACAGGAGTGCCGTAAAGCTGCAACATGGCAGGAAAAGCCAGCTTCTTGCCAGAGCAAAAAAGAGCGGCATCTTGCCACTTCTTTTGGGCTGTCAATAAAGCGGATAGGGGCTGTGGTATGTGGTTGCCACAGCCCCAATCCAGCTTTCTCAGGGGCAGCTTCAAACTGCCCTTTTGGAGAAGTCTGTTTCGACCTTTAGGCTATTTAGCCTTAAAATATTGATAAAGAAAATTTCTTTTCCACTCCTACAATGATGTCATGTCCTTTGCATGGGACTATCTACCTCTTTCTTTTATGCATCTCACACATATTTTATTCAAATTCCTTCAACGGGCAAGTGCTATTGTCCTGCTATTCCTATAGGGGATTTTGCAAATCTATAAGACAGATTCATTTCCAAAATTTCCTCTGGGGGGAGAGTTCAGTGTGCACAGTTGAGGCATTAGATTTCATAACATTGAGAAACTGCAGTGCATAACTGCATTTAGAATTGTTAATAACTGTGTGACTGCAGGACAGTTATGGTTTTTCTAGCATTTCTGTCACCCAAAGAGTACTCACTCTTTTGGCTTTTCAGTCAGCAGAGCAGAGGGCTATTGTAGGGTAAATGAATGCCACATCTAGAGAGGTGGTAAAGACTATCAACCATGTGTAATTGTAAGGGAAAGGGGAAGAATGAAACATGCAGTGTAACAGCAAAGAAGCTCTTACATCTGTGAAATGTTGGAGGATATGGTGGCAAGGTGTGCTGTGTGTGTGTGTGTCTGCTTGCCTTAAAAGCCAAGAGAGTACAGTATTATCAAACCCAAAGCAGTCATATGATATCCTTTTGTTTTCCAAATGTTACCTACTCACTCCTGCTTCCATATTACAAATATAACACAAACATCTCCATTTGAAAAATAGTTTAAATTATGTTTAATATGTTAATTGACTAAAAAAGAGTCCTGATAAGTCAATGAGATGTATTATTGCTATTGTTACTACTATGTCAAACTTCAGACTGCAATCATGCAAACTTCAAGGATGCATTTCTCCTTCATTTTATCCAGACAAGGAGAAAGACTGATGCCCATATGAGGCCTTCTGCAACACCTGCATGCATCATTTGGAGCAGGAATGAGGAAAGTACAAGATGTAGACTTCATTTGGCCTCTGGGGCTCCACCTTCCATCCCCTAGGAGTAAAATAGCTGCCCAGGAGACCCACCAGCTCCCAAATAGATTTTAAAAGATGAATTCCCATCAAAACCACCCCCAAATCACCCAAACTACCACAAAATATGACAATATCAATCCCCTTGCTCCCTAACCATACAAAGTAAAAACTTCAGCTATATTTCAGCCAAATCCAAGAACTCGAAATAATGTGAAGTCACTTTCACTCATTCCAAGAGTTGCAATATGGCCCATGGGAGGTAACAGGAGAGTGGTTACCAGCCCCTTAGCTGTTGCTAGCATATCCTCCAACATTTCATGAATGAAAACTGGGACATGGGTGGACAAGCAATATCAGGGTGTGCTCAAGATGACATAAATTATTAATGAGGAAGAACACGCGCACACATACACTAAGAGTGGCTGCAGCAGTTTGCTTTTGCCTGAGCCTACTGGGAAGGGAAATATTCCACCATCTCATCTTTCCTCTATCTGCTATCTCTCCCTGCTGAGTGCAGATTATTTTTTGCACTTTCAACACAGTTTTCAGGAACTGAAAGTCAGCTGAGGATAATGTGGAAAGTTAGAGAAGAAGAGAGAAATTAGGACATTTTAAAAGTAGAAGAAAAAGTGGGACAGAGGATTAATTAGGACTGTTCCAGACAAATCAGGACAGTTGGAGAGTGTATTACTCCAGTTTAGAGTTTGCTTATTTGCCTCAGAGCTCCCATTCATTTAGCTAAAACATACAGTTATCAACTGAGATCAGGTAACAGCACTAGCTGATCCTTGTAAAGCCATTCCACCAAGAGGCCTCAAAGGGAGCATGAGCCCTTCATCTGCTCAGCTGCCAAGGACCAACTGCCTTTTCATACCTCCTCTGCAACAACCAGCTGCCTCAGTGGCCATTTTAGTTAGTCATCAAACATATATGTAATTTCATGAAGAAATAGTGCTAGGATCTGCTTATCATGACAGATATTGAGCCTATTGGCAGAAAATGTCTTAACTTTTAATCTATGTATAGCATTAAGAAAAGATTAAGTTCTTTGTAAGTAAACAGCAACCTGTATCAATAGAGACAGACTGACATTGCTTAGTCCTGTTGTAAAATATAGACCTCCAATAAACAGGAAAAAGCCATATTCAAAATGTATGCAGCTATTTTGAAGCTGGAACATACCAAGAAGCATTACAGAAGAGCTATGGGTACTGCGTGCTTATGTGCACTCTGCACCAATGGGAAATCTTGCACTAAGAATGAATGAATCATGTAAATTAAGAGCTGCTTGCTTTAGTTTGCTCATTTTGCATGATTTATTTGGTGTGCAAGATCCAGATTTTCAAACTACTTTGGCAAGATATGGGATGAAAGAGGAGGGTGTACAGGCACAATGCATGAAAACAGAGCATAAATGATCACCAGAAATGCAGGACAGAACCACATACAATTTTATTAAAATATTTCTAACCAGCCCTATATGACCAGATATCAAGGCAGGAGACATTAAAACAATCTAAAAACACTTTAAAACACATGAAACACTTTAAAAGAATGAAATAAGCCAAAACCTATAAACTGTAATATCACTTATCCCTAAATACTTGGATGAACAACCAGGGGCCCATTCACATTACAGAATTACAGCACTATGATATCTCTTTAACTGCCATAATTTCATTTTATGGACTATTGGGATTTGCAGTTTAGGGAGCTGTGTGGCTGAGGATTCTAAATGTCCCTCCTTAAACTGCAAACACAAGATTCCATAGGACAGAACCATAGCGGTTAAAGTTGGATCAGAGCACTAAAATTCTGTAGTGTATATGAACTTGCCACTGAAGAGTTGACTTAGGGTTGGCATCTAAAACCTGTCAGCGGACCTGTAGTGCTCCTGTGTCCCTGGAATTACTGTGTAGCCCACTCCCACTTCCACACCTAGGAGTTGTTTTTCTGTGAAACATCAGGACCATCAATCTGCCAAGGTGTGTGTTTGCATGATCATCAGGGCTAAGATCTTGCATTAAAAATGAAAAGATAAAACTGAAGTTCAGGATGGATAAATTGAGTGCCAGATAGTGGATGTGGGCCTGCAGGACTCAAAGGGCAAAACTTGAATATTATTCCCAGTTATTTACCTTAGGAAAAGGGTGCTGTTGTGCTACCTCAAATGTAGTGTTGGCTCTCTCAATGGTTTTTTGTTCCATAAAATGGACACATCACTGAGTTAGGACTTGTGGCCTTCATCAGATCTTCGCCTGAAGGCATACAGGAAACTGTACCTTCATGGTCCTGTTGAGTTTTTGGAGGTCTTTGAAATGACACAGTGAAGTACTGGTTTCAGGTACCGATGGGCATTTGAGAGTTTTTTCATTGTGCTTCAGTAACTTGCACCTGTTTATCCCCCAGCTTTCAAAGATTCTGAAGGCCAAGTTTCACATAATATGCAGGCGTGCAATTATTTTCCCAAATGTTTTTCTTTTCTTTTCTACTGAGAGCAGGTGTGGTTTATTTCAAAATTAAGTGGAGGACTGGCAAGGGCAGAGAAAGCTGCTTTACACTCCCTCTGCCAACTCTTTCCCTCCAAATCCTTGTCTTTTGCCTTATCAAGGGAAGAGATATAGGGGCACTGCACTTTTTCCCTTGGGGAGGGGACAGTAGTTGGGGTACTTTAGAGTAGACAAGCAACTAGCAGGAAGAGAACTGCAAACATGGGGCCAGGAGAGGCATGGGTGGAGCTTTTTTAGCCCACCCAGGAATACCACCACCTGGCAGTGCAACACCAGTGGCAGCAGCGGGGCCAGGAGAGGCACAGGCAGAGTTTTTTTAGCTCGCCCAGAAACACCACCACCTGGCAATGCAGCAGCAGCAGCGGCAGTGGGACCAGGGCGGAGGCTATGAGCCCACCCAGGAACACCACCCGGCAGCATAGCAGCAGCAGTGGCAGCGGGGCCAAAAAAAAAGGCCTGGGAGAGAGGCAAGGGCAGGGAAAGGCTATTTAGCCCACCCGCTGCCTTTACTCCAATAGCAGCAAGAAGAAAGCCCTTCTTCTCAGAACGGCAGATCAGTCACAGCCATCTGACACTGATCTGCTTAATCTCCAACTTGCTTCAAATCAACAACCATGGTTCACATAGGAACTTAAGAAGATGAAGTGGGTTGGACAATGACTAGAGTGCACCTGGAGAAAAACTTGACTTTTATCTGACAAGATTCGTCATAGGAACTTTCTTCATTCCTATCAAGAGGCAATACGTGCAGCAAAGAAATCTTTCTTCTCTGCATGTTTTGTGTCTGCAGAATCTCACCCGGCAGAGCTGTTTAAGGTGGTGGGGGAACTAACACAGGTTTCACTTGTGCAGAACCCTCTACTTAACCCAACAACATCTTGCTGTGACATGTTTAACAACTACTTTGTAGATAAAATCTCTCAGATAAGAGCCAACTTGGATGCCAGGTTTATAACAGAACTGACTGACAAGGTGTCCAGTAAACCTGTTTCAGAAATTAAACTGGATTGGTTTGAGCTGGTGAGTACCGATGATGTGGAGAAGATCCTTGGGAAAGTGAAGAAGATGACGTGCCCCCTCAATCCTTGCCCATCATGACTGGTTGTCCAGGGGGGTGATGCCTTGATGGCCTTTCTTAAAGAGACCACCAATGCATCCCTTAGGAAAGGAGTTGTTCCAGCTTGTTTAAAGGAAGAGGTGATGAGACTGCTCCTGAAGAAGCCTTCCCAGGATCCCCTGGATTTGAAAAATTGCAGACTGTTTCACATCTCCCATTTTTGAGCAACGTGATCGAGCGGGCCGTTGCCTTTCAACTCCAAGCAATCTTGGCTGAAACCAAATTTCTAGATCCATTTCAAAATGGCTTCAGACCAGGATTCGGGGTGGAGACTGCAATGGTTGCTCTGGTAGATGGCCTTCGCCTAAGCATCGACAGGGGAAGCATGACCCTGTTGGTGCTTTTGGATCTCTTAGCAGCTTTTGATACGATAGACCACAGCATCCTCTTGGAACACCTGGGAGAGTTAGGGATTGGAGACACTGTTTTTCAGTGGTTCTATTCCTTTCTCGCAGGCAGATTCCAGAGGGTGATGCTCAGGGACAACTGCTCTTCAAAAACAGAGCTTAATTGTGGTGTCCCCCAGGGCACCATCCTGTTCCTGATGCTCTTCAATATCTCTATGAAGCCGCTGGGGGAAATCATCCTTAGACATGGGGCAGGGTATTATCTGTATGCTGATGACACCCAAATATATTTCTCCATGTTTCAGTCAGCAGCCATGACAACAGATGGCATTTCTCCCCTCAATCAATGCCTTGAAGCAGTAATGGACTGTGTGAGGAAAAACCAACTCAAACTGAATCCAGAGAAAATAGAGGTGCTTACAGTAGGGGCCCCTAAACCAGGTATTGGGATACAATCTCCAGTCCTAGATGGGGTTACACTCTCCTTAAAGAACTGTGTTTGCAGTTTGGGGGTGCTCCTAGACCCGTTGCTTCACATGATTGATCAGGTGAATGCAACGGTCAGGAGCGCCTGTTATCAGCTTTGGCAGATACTCCAACTGTGCCCTTACCTGGAAATAAGGGACCTAGAAACTGCAGTACATGCACTGGTAACCCCACGACTCAAGTTCTGTAATGCACTCTACATGGGGCTACCCTTATACCTAGTTTGGAAACTACAACTGGTACAAAATAAGGCAGCCAGGTTGATTACTGGGAAATCTATAAGGGATCATATTACACCGATTCTGAAATCCCTTCACTGCCTGCCTATTGGTTTCCAAGCACAGTATAAGGTATTGGTGCTGACTTTTAAAGCCCTACATGGCCTAGGTCCAACCTATCAAAGGGATTGTCTCCTTCCATATAATCCAAGCCGCACCCTCAGATCCTCTGGGAGGAACCTACCGCAACTGAAAAAAACTAGATTAGCAGTAACCTCCCAGAGGTCTTTATCTTTGCTCCCAGACTATGGAATGCCTTGCCGGAAGAGATATGTCAAATAACCAGCTTGGACAATTTTAAAAAGCCATCAAGACAGATCTCTTCCAGCAGGCCTTCCCTGAAAAGAATAGACTCCACCCCAATCTGTGTCTCTCCCTCTTTTACATCTTTACTGGTGCTAGAACACCAGACATTTTTAACTTATTTTAGTAGTGCATTTAATTTAATTTTTTAAAAGGGGGGTAACTTGTTTTTATCATGTTTTATTGTTCAATGTGATGTTTGTTTTATCTGTCTTAATGATGTAAATCACTTTGATTGCCTTGGAAAAAGGTGGGGTACAAAAATAAAGTTTATTATTATTATTATAACTGGTCCTTTTGTTCAGTCTAAACTCAAAACCATATACTGTAATGGGCAGTCTGGTCTGAAGCTTCTGGGTGAGGTTCTGCAGAAATTCTGGCTTGGTACCCATTCAACAGTCACCTGTCGTAACTGTGCAGCTGGATACAGATGGACTAAAGTGGCTTGCATCCAGCTGTACAGGTTGGCTGTATATGCTATTTTCACTGAAATAACCAAAGGTAAACAAAAGGAATTTGGGTATAAATACAAAATCTCTCTCTCTCTCTCTCTCTCTCTGAGTGTGTGTGTGTATATGCAAAGGTACATAACACTTATAATAAAACATGAAAATAATCACTTTTTCACATTAACACTACACAGTATTAGGAAGAATCTAATTAGGGGAATTTATAATTAGCTCAAATATGCAAGAATGGGGCCCTAACAACACCCCACAAGGCTTGGGTACTGATATGTATACCAGAGGACTAAGAAATCCCACAATGGATGACACTAAGACAGGCTTCTTCAATTAAGGTCTAAATATTTATTAAAGTGGAAAACTGCACACACACAAATATAGCATACACACACATTGCACACTTGAAGCAAAAGGAGTGGAAGTGGAAATAGCTTGAGATGGTCCAGACTATGGGAGGTACTCACTTCCGAAGGCTTCTCCAGGATCTGCTGTGGATGTGGAGGATGATGATGAAGCACAGCCGCTGAAATGGGAGGGGGGGAGGGATGGCCGAGGGAGCTCTGCTGGTCATGTGGCCAGCATGACGGGACTGAATACTGTTCCCTTCCCACCAAAGTAGTACTTATTTATCTACTTGCATTTGCACACTTTGGCACTGATAGGTTGCCAGAAGCTGGGACTAGTGACAGGAGTTCACCCCATCATGTAGCACTCAGGCCTTGAACTGCCAACCTACCAATCTTTCAATCATCAGAATTAGTGTCTTAACCACTATATACCCACATATATTTTATATGTATACCCAAATTCTTTTGTTTACCCTTGCATATACTTTTTTTCTTTTTACAGAAGACAGTCTTGCATATACTTTTTTTCTTTTTACAGAAGACAGTCCTTTGTTTGAAGATGTTCTCTCTTTGAAAAACTGTTTGAGACTTTAAATAACCCTTGGATAAATAAAAAGGGGCTTAGCATTTGGATAGTTGACTGAATGGTCAAACAGATCAGTCTTCCCTCCTACAGTAAGATTATTATATTAAATCAAAGTAATTATTTCTACATGTACATTTATACATATGAATTAACATGTGCAATTTTTAAGCAAATGTGGTCTTTTTTGCCCTCTGCATATTCAGCTAGTCTTGTCATGGGTCACAAGTCTTGTAATCTAAGGATGCCAAGACATCACTCCAGACTACAATGCAACAAGTCTCAAAAGTTGCACTCTGGGAAATACATTCCATCCAGGTATATGTATTCTGGAGAAAAGAACTTATAATTCTGAACCACAAAATGGTCCATACTCATTCTTTAACACTTTAATTCTCTCAAAATTTCATTTCTGTAGCAAGATTTTACACTGCATCTTTACAAGGGAAGGGGTTTCTTTTTCAGCAGTACTGTGTTCCTCATGTTGCTAATTCCATCTGTAAGCCAACAGTAAATTGCTACTGGCCAGGCTTCATATTCTCAAATGTCAGTTGTGAATATGAATAACCAACAGATTAACTAACTTTGCAGATGATACTAAACTGGAAATCCCAATGAGCAAAAAGTGTAAGGGGGGAGATACATAAAGGGATTTGGAGGGAGCTTAGAAATATGGGCAGGAAATAACCAAGTGAAACTCATCCTGAAAATATGCAAAAGCCAGCATACTGTACACCTGGGAAACATATATCAAAAATTAAATAAATAAGCATAATCAGATCACATGCTAGTGTCAGCCGATCAAAGAAAAAGAGACAAGTCTGCCACCGAGTGGTGGCCTACAGCAGAATAAACCCATGTTCTGTTATTACAGAAACATGTTAAGGCAGGTGCTCTTCTTCCATGGAAGCAACCAGACAATGCTTTGAGGAAATAGGATAGTCAGTAAGTGTGCTTAAAGAGAGAGCCAGCATGGTGTAGTGGTTTGCACATTGGATTCTGGAGATCAGAATTTAAATCCCAACTCAGCCATGGAAACCCACTGGGTGACCTTGGGCAAGTCATATTCACTTGGCCTCAGAGGAAGGCAAAGGCAAACCCCTCATGAACAAATCTTGTCAAGAAAACCCTGCGATACGGTCACCCTAGGGTTGCAATAAGTGAGAAACAACTTGGAGTCACACAACAAAAGATACTTAAAGAAATATTGAGTCTGGGCTCCAAAGAGCCTTCTTATTATTATTATTATTATTATTATTATTATTATCTATTCCATTCATGGATTTAAAACTCAGAAAATCTACCTTATTGGTGACAGCAACAATACAAATAAAAATATAAAGAAATCCAAATTATATCACAAGGCAAGAAAATATGTTTAAGCTTTCTCTGTCTCTAAATAAATAAATTTGCTATCTTTAGTCCTTAAGTTTCATCATCTAACCATCATACTTTGGCAATCCACTCCATCACTGAAGCTTTAAGTTATTACATTGCCTTTGGGTTTTATAATTACAAGCCTACCCACTGTCAATAAACTAGAGAGTAATAAGTAACATTCATCTGTGTCATTTCATCAAAGGAACCTAATGACAGGTAATGGATCAAAAAGCCAGCTGCATTTTTTAACCTTTTTCAGTATTTACATCAATCTATCATTATGGCTAGACACTTCCACCACATATGAAGGACATCATTACAAGCTCAGAAGCAAAAAAATCATTTGCTTTTTATGATCAACCCATCAATAAAGTTTAAATAAATGTGTATATGATCAAATAGTCAAGCAACTGTGCATTTTGAAGATATTTAAGATCCGAACCAACAGCTATCGCCCATTGTTTTCCCTCTTTCATTTTCTATTACAGTAACACAGCAGAATGAAAATGGTCTCAAGCTGTACTGAGCAGCTTGTTCAGCGAGTAGAATCCCAGACACTCATCATGGCTAAACTGGGAAATCCTTCAGAGACCACTCCTCCTCAGACTATTGATATAGTTAAGTCTCAGTTGTGAGGACCACTGTGCCTCCATCTCTATGTTCCCATTGACAACCTTTCTTTCCCTACATCCCATGCATTGCACACATTGCATATTCTTGAACTCAACAAGGAAAGAGCTATAAATTAGGGATCCTTTGATGACAAATTATTATTTACCAACTACCCTCTACCTTCATACAAAAAGATGCAAGGAGAAAAGGATTTTCACTTCAGATACCTATATGGCATTGAGCCACAAGAATGATGTATATGGCATTGAATCACAAGAATAACCTGAAGCAGGTACTCACACACAGGAAGACACGTGAGCCAGATGGGGAGACAGGTACTAAGCCTTCCCATAAACCAAGATGCCAACTCTGCCCACACATTTATCCAGGAAATGTCAACACGAGACCTAATGACATCATTTACAATATTAGGGGGACCTTCACATGCTCATCCTCCAATATGATTTATGCCATACTATGTCATCAATGCCCATCAGCACTCTACATCAGGCAAACAGCCCAGTCCCTGCACCAGAGGATAAATGGACATAAATCAGACATTAGGAATGGGAATACACAAAAACTGATGGCTGAACATTTCAATCTGCCTGGGCATTCCCTCTCAGACCTCAGAACAGCAGTCCTTGAATGAAAGAACAGCAAAAGTAGATTGGAAAGAAAAAGAGCAGAATTGGAATTCATCCATAAACTATAGTCCCTCAGCAATGGATTAAACAGGGACAATGGATTCCTGGCTTGCTACACACATTTCAACACTATCTGAGCTCATCCTCAGGTGGGTATCCTACACTCATTTATTCTCCCTACCCATAGGCTAGTTTCCAATGTCAAACTGACCTTGCCTCTTCATTTCCATGCATACTGTTCCCAATGTCTCTGTTCACTAATGACCAT
>JAIPUX010001232.1:5255607-5271526 GCA_020142125.1 Phrynosoma platyrhinos
CCTCCCCCCCGGCACCTTCCCAGGGCTTCAGCTACCTCTCTGGATGCAGCTGAAGGCCCGGGAAGAGGAGGAGGAACAAACGCATGCCTGTTCCTCCTCCTCCCCTGTACCTTCCCGGGCTTTCAGCTGCCTGTCCTTTTCCTCCTCTTCCCTCCTCTTTTTTCCTCTTTTCCTTTTCCTCCTCTTTCCCAGTCTATGTGCCAGGGAAAATGGCTTTGTGTGCCATCTCTGGCATGCATGCCATAGGTTCACCAACATGGAGCTACAGGCTGGAACACAGCTGCCCAATCTGATGTGTGCATCATGTTCTAGCAACACAGATATGTGTTGATCCAGGTAGCATCCTGATACAACTTTATTCTTTCTTTCAAAAATGTAGGTTAAAAGGAAGCATGCCATATCAAGCAGCTATGCAATGGCTGCCATCTTCTTTTTTCCTTCTGAAATACATCTGTAACATGCTCCCAATGGATTTTCACCACATTGGGCACATGCCCACAGGCGAAGGAAGCAGGCACTTTTGCAGATCCATCAAGATGGTGCACCTTGGAAATGTGTGTGTGTGTTAATTTAAAATGAAGAAGAACCCTGGCATCAGCCCTACTGGGCCCTTTAGAACATATGGGTCCCAACATTTGTTGGGATAAATAAATAATAAATAACATTTGTCAGACCATGCTAGATGATGATGATATACCTGTGTTTAGATCTTAGATTAAGACCTAAACATAGACCTACTAGAGTCATAATTGTTTCTATTAAAAGTCATAATTGACTCTAGTAGACTTAAGGGCTACCAGGAATAATGGGAACTCCATTTACTATGCTTCCATTTAGTTCTGTTCTGATAGGCCCTACTACCTTTGAATGCTACTGAAGCCTATAATGGCACTGCCTTTGAGCCATGAGGTGACTTGGAATGGAGATATGTGTAGAAGGCAACATCTAAAAGCAATAGTAACTAACTGTAATAACTAACTATAGTTCATGACCATAGCTACTGTGGCAGTAAGAGGTGCCTAACCAAACTATTGCTACAAACTCTTGCTATCATCTCTGGTTAAGTTGGAGAAATGGAAAGTATTTGTAGGTGAGGACTGTAGTTGGGTTTGAACCAGAAAGGCCTTTAAGTCTCACTATTGGGAGCATGATGTGCTGAACAGCAGAACCTGAACTTTTAGATAGGTTTGGGGTGTGTTAGACTTATTTTGAAAAATGACACTTATTTTGAAAAATTACTCATATCTGCTCTGAACTGGATATGGATCTCATCCATTATTAGTTTTCTGCTCAGAAAAAAAAAGTGTCAGGTTTCTGGACTCCCTATACCCTCAACATCAAAGCCGTGGACAAAGATCCCAACCAACTCCTCTTTCTTGTTCTAACTAGTTACCCTGCTTCCTGGATGTCTAGAGATAAGGAAAGGTATTTCTTCCAACTTAGGAAAGTTAGGAATGGACAGTGCAGCCACCTACAAAATGTCAAGCCCTGGCTTTAGAAAGCAAGTTGAGAGTAGCAAGCTCAATTAATTTGATAATGGAATCTAAGCCATAGTTCTTTAGGTGCTTTAATGATAGCAGTTTATTTATATAGCACCATCATTCTCCATGGTACTGTAGAGAGCATTAACAGAAACAACAAAGTCCCTGCCTTCTTGATGTCAATATTTCAACAGTCTTAGAAGCTAGAAAACTGAGGTAGGATTAGGAAGTCTTTGCTACAAATTTTGTTTCCTTTACTTACTCATTAGGTGACCTTAGGCAAGGTATTCTCAACAGTAATAGTCACCCAGCTTTGCAAGGTTGATTTAAGAATTTTAGTAACATAATTTATATTAAGCCCTTGGAACATTGACTGGATTTTAGCTGAATCTTAAGTATACTACACTGTCTCTGGTTTAATACCATTAACAATGTTGTTGATTATAAACTTACATATCCCTAAACCTATGGTTCTTTATGTCAGCATTTTCTTTCTTGTGAATAATATATATATTATTTTTGTATCATTTTATTTTAATTTAGATTCATAGTTAGACATTCATGTGTGTGTGTGAGAGAGAGAGAGAGATCACTGCACTCAATACTGCTGTCAGATTTATGAGTCTTTTTGACAACCTGTGCAGTTGTGAAGCTCTTTTGTTTATAGGGCTCAGTTCATGCGTTCGAGTGATTGGCAGCTGATCACCACTGATGGTTTTTATCTGAAGTGACTGTATCATGCTTCCATGTGCCAATCAAACCTGATGCATTGTATTTTTAACTCAAACCTTTTACACATACTTTTTGGCCTGAAGGAGAGCTGCAAAGCATAAATTTCAGAAAGCAAACATGAATGAGAATTGTACTGCCCAGTTTATCAGATTGCCACACATATATTGTCTCTGTGTTTAAGAAACAGTCTGCTCCTCTATGACCTTCAGTTTTTTACAGGGAGGTGGTGCAGATCACTTGCATGTCACGTGTGCCACAAATTGTCATTGATTTGTGCATGTCCCAGATTTAAATGATATAAATTCCACACAACATGTTTTATAATTAATAACAATCTTAGCAGTTTGCTTATCAAATCTTAGGTCAAGGTAGTTATGTGCAAATGCTAGGGGAGTGCTCATAAAGAAGAACATCATTTTTGCTTACAGCTTACAGAATCCTCAGCCAGCATAGTCATTTCTGAAGAGTGAAGGCTCTCCTTGAAATGGTCCAGGTAGATCATGTAGAGACACTGGCAGTGTGTTATGACCTTTTTGCTAGGCACTTTAACAGTAAAATTGTCCTTAGGGTGTCACCTGGTGCGGTCTACACTTCTTGCACCTCCCATATGATGCCCCTAGAAAGAAATGTGTTTAGACTCTTTGGAGGGCACACAATGACTCTTTTCAGTAACTGCTCCCCTTTATTGATTATATTCTGAACTGATTACTTTGTATATTGTATATTGTTGTGTACTACTAAATAGTATTATTTGAGGTAAGCTACAAACCTTTTGTTAGATCCTAGGATAATTAAGTGAAACATGTTCCTCAAATTCATATCCCATTTCTTTCTGTCTTAACCTCTCTCTCTCTCTCTCTCTGTCTTAACCTCTCTCTCTCTCTCTCTCTCTCTCTCTCTCTCTCTCTCTCTCTCTGTATGAGTGCCTCCATCCTTCTTATTCTACTTGTTATCTCCCTCCCTCCATACCCTTTTAATTAAATTTGGTATTGTTGTGTGCCTTCAAGTAGTTTCTGATTTATGGCAACTCTAAGGCAACCCTACCAAGCAGTTTTCTTGTCAATATTTATTTAGAGGGGGTTTAACTTTGCCTTTCTGGGAAAGCGTGACTTGCCCAAGTTCCCCCAGTGGGTTTCTATAGCCAAATGAGAATTTGAACCCTGGTCTCTGAAGTCATAGTCTGACATGCAAACCAATATACCACACTGTGTTTGGGCTTGTTACCTACCTAATAATTAAAACTGGTGATGCCACAGATTGTATTTGGGATCCTTGGTTCCCATGTCCCACTGATCTTTGCAGACCACGCTTCTTGAATGGTAATGGGGAGGCAGAAACATTGCAGTTACACAGTTTTTCAGAAAACTGTTCTACATATGTTCAGATTTTCTCAGTTTTCAGATTAAGATTTCTTTAGTCACTGACTGACTTTTGTATCTTTCCAGTTATTACTTGTGGTGAATCAGTGTCCTCTAATTGAAATAAATCACTTCTTATTAACCTTTAACAAATAAGGCATTCAAAGAGTGAGTGAACTGTACATGCTAGTGGCGCTGAGAGGAAAAGAGAGATGTAGGGCCTTTGCAGACTGCAAGAAATAGTGCACTTTAAATTGAGGCACTGCCCTGGCTCAGTGCTAGGGAATTGTGGGAACTGTATTTTTTTCTGAGACATTGAGCCTTCTCTGTCAGAGAGCTCTGGTGCCACAATAAATTACAGTTCCCATGATTCCCTAGCACTGAGCCAGGGCAGTGCCTCAATTTAAAGTGCACTATTTATGGCAGCCTGCAAAGGCCCGTAGATGAGTGACAAATTGAGTTGAAGAGGTTGTAAAATGAGGGTCCAGGCTTTTAGACATCCTTTTCCAAGCTGACAGCTCCTAGACATGGTAGACTTCCACCATTCTCAAGCAACAATCCTATTATGGGCTTTGTAGTCCATGTGGGGGTGGGGGAGAATCCAGGTTGGAGAAAGGCAAATTTAATAAGGCAAAAGAAATCTTTTTGAAGAGCCAATATACTCCCCTAAGATCAACAATTACATCCCCATGGTGTTCCTTGTAAACCCCATGGCCTGGCCCAACACTGTTTTTAAATTAATTTGTTAATTAATAAGAAACTTATTAAATTAAATTATTTCAGTTATTAGAGTTCATGCTAGTTAATTTCTCAGCTTCTTGCATTTAACATCTTTGATTTCATCTTTAAGCCTACCTTTCCAAGCTCTGTGTAAGCCAGACCACAGAGATCAGAAACTGAGGGTATTAAGAAATTGGACAAAAAAAACAAACCCATTCAGATTCTGCTAATAATCTGGTTTTCACTAATTTCATACCATATGATTTTGATTCCCTCACAACATCTGACCAGAAAGCCAAAGTTGTTCCTCTTTCAAACCACCCTCTTTCAGAGTATGCGCTAAATATTAATAATCAGCTGAAGGAGGTAACATAAAAGCAACTAAGGACCTTTACAGAGTGCCAGAAATAATGCAGTTTGAGTCCACTTTAACTGCCCTGGCTCAGTGCTAGGGAATCATGAGATTTGTAGTTTATTGTGATGCCAGAGCTCTCTGACAGAGAAGGCTCAATGTCTCAGAAGAAAACTACAACTCCCAGAATTCCCTAGTATTGAGCCAGAGCAGTTAAAGTGGACTCAAGCTGCATTATTTCTGGCAGTCTGTAAAGGCCCTAAGTTATATTGATTTTATTTGTTATGTTTGTTCCCTTTTCTTATTCCTCCTGTTGCTCCTTTCCCAAATAAACTCATTTTTGTGTCTGAACTGTTTCATGTGAGAATTTCTCATAATTCTCATAATTTCTCATAATTCTTTTTCTTGAAGGTTTCCCTTGAATAGTTGCAAACTATGCATTGCATTATTAGAATTTTCACAGATTTTGTCAAAATCCGTTTTTTGTTAAGTTTTGCAAGACAATCTAAGCTGCTTCTCCTGGACTCAGATGGATGGGGGTAATTTTGACAACTTGTGTCCCTATAGCAGGACAGTCTATGGTGCTCAGGCAGAAATTAGCCTGTGGTGGCAGACTAAATTATCAAGAATTCACCATTTGAGAAAGTTACCCACTCTCCCAGAGCCTTAACATCACTCTGTTTTCTGGAGCCTTTAACTAAAAAAAAAAAAAAAAAATTAACATCAGTTCATTTTACATTTTTTAAAAAAAAAATAGTAATTTCTTCAATTTTATTCTTGTTTTATTCTGGTTTGATTGCTGTAGCCTTTTCATAATAATCTTTCTTGTGTATTTTTCACAAATGCAAAAGTGAGACATAAAATTCTCAAGCAAGCAAAGAAAGTAGTTTTCAAACTGAAAACTCCCTTCTTGCATAGATAACACTGAACAAGGGGCTTGACATAACTGGACATGTTAGGACCTTATATTAGGCCTAGACAGGCTATTTGCCTTCTGAGAGAGAGAGAGCCAACACTGACTTGCATAAGACTTGCAATAAGTAACTGCATCACCAATGCCACATCAACACAACCAGATTTAGAGAAAAATAAAGTTTTGTTCTCACCCCCTTCTCTCTGGATTTAGAAAGGAGCAAGAGATGTCCTGTTCCCCACCACTGCCATGGCTATGAGAGCAAAAGCAAGGCAAGTTGATGTAGTTTGAGATGTAATGAGCGAGTTGCATATTTTCGAGCTGAAGAGGAGAAATTTCATTGGGTTTTTATTTGCTCTTGTCTCCACAGTTCCTCCACTATGTGTTCAAAGCCTTGCTTTTCCATGCTCGGATCACTGAAGACAAGCTGACCTCTCCCCTCCCCACATGCATGCTGCTCTCTCATGTTTCAAACACTTGCTTTCCACTCTTGCTGGACGTTTCAGTTACAACATGAAAAATGGAGTTGAGGAATGAAGATATTTCCCCTTTGACCAACACATTTGCAGAAGATATGTCAACAATCTGAGGCAAAAGGGTGCAGGCAGCCTTTCAAGAGAAAAGTTTCTCTGCCCGCACCCCCTCGCCCCCCAAAAAACACTTCTCCTTTGCTTGCTTATTGGAAGAGCAATAAATATCAAACCGACAAGCCTGTCTCAGAGTTACAAAGCCTACCTGTAACTGAGCTGGATAATTAGCAGCCTTGAAGATGATATATGACTTTCATTACCCTTTGGGACTGGAGACTAAATGAGGACACAGCTAATTGCCGTGCAAAGCAGTTTGGCATGAATGAGAAAAATGCAGGCACTGTCTCCTGCCAAAAAAGAAAAAAAAAGTTCCTATTGCTTCTCTGATCTCATGGCTGAGTTTTTGCCGCAGGAGTTCACTTGGTGTCCATAAATCATGGGCTGCTTACGGCTGAGGCACACTGAGTCATCAACATGTAATAAGCTGAGTGACAGATTCCAGCCTGACTACATTAGAACTTCAAACTTAGCTCTCCCCCTCCCCTTCACTACTCCCCTGCTCCAAGAGTCCCTGACAAACTCTGTACTTAACAGAAAATTAAATCCAGACTATGCAGAATGGGTGACCACAAAAAAGAGACTTGTTTACTTTCCAATCTGTCGTATTATCCTAGGATGGTGCAACTTGTCCTTCCAAAGGAGAAAAAAAACCTGACATTTCCCCCCATGCTTCAGAATGAAAGAGCTTCACCAAGATGCAAAGCTAATGACTTTTCCAGGCTCTGGTTTCTCCTTCTTCATCTATTACTGCTGATTAAAATGTATTACCTCCAGCAAATGAGATAAATTGGCACTCTGTCATCCTAGGTTCTTTTGAGAGATAAATGCACCTAGTGGTCCTGGAAAAGACTCATCTTCTATGTAAATCACACAAAACTATCTTGGAATGCAGTGGTTTTCACATTTTCTAAATACCAGGAATACTCTCCACTTGGATCTGTCTGCTCATCAAAGAGTTCCTATGCTTTGTAGAAGATGAGGAGCATTTGACAGGATGCCTGCTAAGTTAATGATGGGCACTGTTGGCCCTGGTTGCTGCCCTACATGAACTGAGATTGCATTTCATAATGCAGCCACCACTCTTTCTTTACCACAAGCTGCAAGTGAAGGCCAGTGATGGCAGGCAACTGTTTTTCAGGAGTGATCCTGCACAATGATTGACCTGCAGATTTCCTGATAAGCTTCTGTGGAGCATGAAGGTTTTTCAGCAATCTGGGGTTTTCAGCAAACAAACTTTGTCAAGATATATGATCTCAGATCTGTTGACTCCTTTAGGGCTGGTTTGCTCATGGCCTTGTTGCATCTGATCTAGACTTATGAGTCAGCCTCTAGTACTAAATGTTGAAGCCACTCTAGTAGAAGATGGCTTAACATCATTCCCCTCTACTTCTCTACTTCTGACATTGACTAATTTAATTTTTCCCCCTAAAGGGGATGTGGATATGTGCAGAATACCCTGGATAGTATCCTGTTGGGTGTCCATCAATTAGCCTCCTTTCCCTTAATTTTGAGTCCATGCTTATTCGAGACTATCCAAAATGTGAACTTTCCTAACTGCAGGCACATAATTTATTCTGGAAAAAGTAACATTACAAATGAGGCTTAATTTAATAAAACTCAAGGCATCATAATACAAAACTCTCCTTTAAAATAAAATAATAGAAAAGAAACCACAGGAACACTTCTTTGACATTAGGAGGTATGTTTTTGAGGCCTGAGCATGTCATCCCCGAGCACTCCAAACCCAATCTGTGTCAGAATAAAGTCTCAGATGCAGCAATGGAGTATAAAGGTAAAAAGGTAACTAAAGGTCAATAGGTGCCATGACGATTGTGCAAAACTCAGGGGTGCTGAGTCACAGGAAGGTGATCACACATCAGCAGGAATCAGAATCATAATGCTTCAATAATGCACAGTCATGGTACACATGAAACTGTGACATACCAGTTGGGGGTTGGACTAAACTCTCAGGGAGAGAATGTGTATATAAGGGAGGTTCTGCCATTGTACATTGTTGGGTTGCTGTTGTCAGATGGTGGCAGAGCATTTTGTCAGATAGTGTAAGATATTGTAAATATTGCAACTAAGATTAAAGACTCTTAGAGAGAACTCAGCTGTTGTCTGAGGCTCTTTGGTGGAAGGAGGATTTCTTCACCCTGCACCACTTTCAGAGTGTTCTGTATTTCTTAGCAGCCTCACTTCTGCATGCATGGGCTTCGGGTCCCACATGTGCCAACAAGGGTTATGGGCCCAGTCTGTTGCTAAGGACAATGCACAATATTTTGCATAAGTTCCAGATGTGTGCATGTTCAGCCAAAGTTCTTCAGTGAATCTGAGATTTTGGTATAAAAACAGTTAAAGCTTGTGTGTATCTGAAAGGATTTTATATATGAGCTGAGTTGGCAGTATGCCAAGAATCTGTTTGGCCTTGACTTATTGCTGCTGGCAAATAAATCATGGAGAAAGCTGTCCATTTCAACAAGCTGAATGACAACAATTATGCCTCATGGTCAGTTTTTGCTGAGTCTCTACTGATCCCCCCCAAAGGCTTCACAGGTTGAGAAGGACAGAAGGGAAAGAGCTACTCTTCTGTTGATCCTGGAACTAAGCCAGCTTAACCATGTCAGAGACAAAAGGACCCGGCCAAGGAACAAGGACTAAGTAAATTCTCCCCCCTTGCCACCAATCTTGCCATACTATGCTGTACTAACCAGACTGCCTATTAAACCTTTCTAAGTGCTATCGCTGCAAATTAGTATAATTGTTTTATTATTGTTAATTAATTTTAAATTTATGATGTTTGATACTGTTTTAATGGGAGGGTGGGTTTGGCCTTGGGAGGATTATTGTGTGATTTTATTGTTGTTAGCCACCCCGATTACCTCAGTAGAGGGGCGGGATAGAAATACATTTTATTATTATTATTATTATTATTATTATAACTTAATTTGAGATGTGAAATGCATTGAGGAAAGTGCACCAACCTGACAACTCCTTATCTAAAATGATTTGGCTGAAACACCTGTACAGTTCCAAGCTGCAAGAGGGTGACTCTATAACCGAACACCTCAGCAGAATGCAGGATTTATTTACTCAGGTTGAAGTCCAACGTGTGTCGAGTGAAGCATGTCAGAAAGCTTACATCTTGATAGGAAGTCTGCCCAAAAAGGGGAACTTTTTATGTATAGCTTACAAAGCATCACAAAAACGAATCCTGGAGGAGCTCCAGAGAAATGACTATGAATCCAGGTTTCAAGGTACTGCGAGGAGAGTGAGATCCACTCCACCAGTCCATGATGAAAATCCCATATCATTGGAGGGTGAGAGAACAGCAGTCTGCAGGGAGAGAAGCTGTTTCAACCATGGCCAGATGGCACATTTCCAGAGGGAGTGTCAGATGTCTATGGCAACACAGAAGGAGACATCTGCCAGCTGGAGAAAGAAGAAACCTCAAGGACGGAGGGGGGTTACTTCTCAGGCTGAAGAGAGTGTTGCTTTTGCACATAGGCAAATGTTGCACAGGTTGTTTGGCTGCTTGATAGCGGGGCCATGCACCACATGGTCAATAGTCCAGAGTTGCTGAAGGACTTGAGACCAGCTCCAGTGGACGGGGTCTCAGCAGAGTTCAGAAGAGGACAGCTTACATTCCCAGCTTTGATAAGACATTTGATAACGTTCTTTGTGCAAATAATTTACAAAATTGTTTAGTAAGTGTGTCATCCCTTACCTCTGATGGGTATCAGGTGTCATTCAAGGGGGATAGTTGTACAATCTCATCAAAAGGGTTTGTGTGTGCAAAAGGGGTTAAAAATAAGCTCTACTGCTAGCAAAAGCAAAATATGCAAATATATCCAATGTCTCACTGAATTCAGATTGTGCTCACTGTTTACACAGATTGATGGGACATGCTAGCTTTACAAGTTTGTCTAAGCTAGAAAAGGTCTGTCCAGCTGGCAAAGCTTCTGTGGCATTTGTTTCTTAGCAGCCTCACTTCTGTATGCATGGCTTAAAATGCTGCATAGGAAAAGACTGATGCCCCAATATCTCACCTATTCACACATGTTTTCGCTGATAGGTTAAACCACAGTGTGTATAGGGCACGTACAGTCATAAGCTGCTTATCAGAATAGGCACAGTAGTCACATTCCAAGGAAAGTATGCTCAACAAGTTTCTTATTGCACAGCTACTACTAGTACTACTTCTACTACTACTACTAGGAACAATGGAGGCAGGAGAGGAGAATATGTTTCACTAACACACACACAGGTGCATTAGACAGACAGACTAACAACAAAGACAAACTGATTACACTAAGCTATTCAGCAAGACAAAGGAAAATTCAGCATCAGGGTTTCCCAGCAAACAACCTTTGTCAAGATATATGATCTCACATCTGTTGACTCCTTTAGGGCTGGTTTGCTCATGGCCTTGTTGCATCTGATCTATACTTATGAGTCAGATCAAAACCAAGACCTATCCACCCCTCAACACAGCTTTTTCATTATTTGATTGTTGTTGTTGTGTGCCTTCAAGTCATGTTTGACTTATGGTGACCCTAACATGAACCTCTCACAGGATTTTCTGGGGCTGAGAGTGTGTGACTCATCCAAGGTCATCCAGTGGGTTTCCATGGCCAAACAGGGAATTTAACCCTCATCTCTCAAATTGAAGCCCAGTGCTCAAACCACTAACACCACTCTGGCTCTAAATATAATAAATGCTAGAAGAAACTGACTACATAAATTCAATGATATATAATCCTTCTCCTATAAGCTAGATGTTGATGAGATTCATGTCCAGTTTGCACATTGGAGTTGTCAGTCAGAACAGGCCAATCCTCCTCCTCCATATCCCACATCTTGGCATCTACCTTATATGGTCATGTTAGTGATATACTGTCTAGCTTTTTGCCATCTATGTTTTGATGGTTGATGTCTGGATCTGTGCCATTTTCTTCTGATATCAGGGTACTTTGTCTCAACTGAATATGTGAACTAGTCCTCAGAAGGCCTTTTCAGTAATCACCCCCCAGATTATGGAATGGCCTGCTGGACAAGATCTGTCAGATAATAAGCCTGAGTAGCTTTAAAAAGGCAATAAAGACAGATATCTTTCAGCAGGCCTTTCCTCATTGATCCTGGCCTTAGGAGCTATACCCTTGCCCTTTATATGTCTGATTGCTGCTCTCTGGTTTTTTTTATTGTCTATTTATTTTTATTGTTTATTGTATGTTATTTATGATTTAGTTGGTTTTAATGGATGTTAGTTTAATACGTTTTTATGGGGGAGGGTGGGGGTTTGGGGTTTTAGACTATATTGATGTATTTTTAATTTCTGTAAGCCGCCTTGATTGTTTTAACAGGGGGCGGGGTATAACATTATTATTATTATTATTATTATTATTAAAAAACACTTACATGTATGCCTATGGAAAATTTTGGCTGAGATCCTGCATCAGAGACTACAATGTGTAACTTTATGATGCTGTAGCTATGTCAGTGACATGATAAACAGCCCTTGTAGTGAATTGCAATGATGTCCATTTGGACCCACAGCACAACAGGACTGTTGTACAACAGCCAAACTGCTAGCCCCACTCTCATAATGATCATACCGGTATAGTCCCCATCTCTCCTGAGAATACAAATGTTGTGTAAAGGTGCAATTCAACTTTATATTATTGTAAGTTGGTTTACAGTGGCATAATTTCCCAACAGGATGCCAGGCATTCGAGACTACCGCACTACACTCTTAAAATGGGGCTAAGTCATTTTAACTGCTCTGTCTGCTTCCCATTGCATTCTGGAACTTGTAGTTTAGGAAGAGGCATTTAGAATATTCAGCCAGAGAGCCTTTAAGCCTCATGGAACTACAACCCCCAAAATGCAACAGGAGGCAGACAGAGCTGTTAAAGCAAACTAGCCCTGTTTTAAGACTGTGGTGAGATAAACTTGATTGTGTTAGTTTTGAAAGTGCTGGATCAGGGGTAGGCAACCTGTCCCCTTTAAGGGCCGAGGGACTTCAGATCCCAGAATCTGAGGAGCTATTGGCCAACATGGGACTATTGGCCAACATGGTTGAGGCTTCTGGGAATTGAAGTCCCTCGGCCCTTAAAGGGGAAAGGTTGCCTACCCCTGTGCTTGATGATGATGAAAGAGATGCAAACAAAAAGAGAAGGAAGAAGAATCATATTTTTGTATATGCATATGCCTATTAATTGGCTTCATATTACACACCTTGTAGAAAAATGCATATTATTTTCCACCCAGAATCTTCTAGCATGGAAAAACTCCAGCAAAAGTGTTCTGTAGATGATGGAATGGAAGGATCTCTTGATCTAATGAAGCACTTAAACTCTAGTCTTCTGCAGCAGAGTGAGTTGAAGCCCAAGATGAATCGGGTCCTTTTGGAAAGGTTCTGGTGCCTCCTGAGGTTAAGTAAACTCCCCCTTCAAAGCATACAAATTTGAAAGGGGACTATGGATAAAGCTTCTTTGATGATCTCAGGTTTGAAGGGGAGGGGCAGAGAGAACAACAACAAACCACAGCTTTAAACCTATTTCCTGATGCATTTGAAATAATCCTCATTTTTAGGTATAAAAAATAAGTTTAATTGTCCCTGCTTGCAATCTCCCCTTTTTACCTTTGCCTTCCATTCTCTCTGTTACTTCTTCTATTGATCAAAACATTGATAGTAGGAAGCTATTCTTCAGCTTATACTGCTGTGAAGTGTTGAATCCTTTGTTAGACAAAGGCAAGTTTATATAAACAAAGAACCCACTCCAACAAACCCACTCCTGTTACTCTCACATGGTCATTTTCTGACCTGGATCAAGGTAAAGGCCTAGTTAATCCAGTGCTCTGTTCACAGAGTGGCCAACTAGATGCTATGGGGAGCCCATGCTCCAGGCCCAAGGGCAAAAACATCCTCCCTCTCATGTCCTCCAATCTACTGATAATTAAGGGAATACATAGAAATCCAGGTGAGGGGCCACTGGTACCTTTATCCTCCATGAAATTATTTAATTTCATTGTATGGCCATCCATGTTGGTGTACATCACTACAACTTATTGTAGCAAATTCCACAGTTTAAAGTATTTTATTTTGTCCACCTAAATTTTCCATCATTCACATTAAGTGGATGATAGTCATAGGGATGTCAGTATTTAAATATTTCATTCTCACAAGTGATGGTGAGTAATTTCTGGACTTCTTCCAGCTACAGAGAAAACAAATGTTTCTACAAGTTTTTTGCCTAGTATTTGCACATTTCCAAGTGTGTTTGGAATTTATTCTGTGCAGAAGTAAACATGAGGGCTTGTTCGTTTTTGCATTACAATATTTTTTTGTATGTGTGTGTGCAAAATACATGTTTTTGAGCACATACACCCCATTCCAGCAGGCCACTTTTTCTGTCAATGACTGCAATTTTGTGCAAAAATGTCTCAGAATATTTTGGGATGTGCTAATATTGGGAAATTTTTCTTCCTTCCACTAAATTATTATTCCTGACTGCACTTTCCCAAGTGTTGGGAAACAAAGAACAATTAATATTCTTTCATCTATACATAGCCAATATGTGCTTTTTAAACTGTTGTGTTAACTGAATGAAAAAGTGTACCCTCAAACAGAACTGAGGTCTACATTTGAACATCAGTTTCTAAGCTACACTTAAAGAATTAAAAAGTGGCCCTATACTGAGCCTGAACTCAAGTTGACTGTTTTGTTGTTGTTTGTTTATAAGCAAACATATCTACTTGCTAGGTTTTCATGGTGGCCCTTGCCAGTAAAGAGTAATGAACTAGCTTTTACATCCTTCCAAATGTAGGTTTAATCTCTGTATCTGACTGCAGTCAACTTTCACCACTCAAAGCTTTTCTTCTATGACAGGGCTGTAAGACTACTCATTCTCTATAGAATTCCATCCCCATCCCTATACTATACACACTTGGGATTTAGCTTCTCAGCTCTGAAGTTTCTAAAGGATTGCCCTGCTAAATGCCTTTTTAAGAAAAATCAAAACAAAGCTTCCCATCCAAGTTCTGATTATAGATTGTTGCAGAATGTATTCTTCCCTTTTTTCTTTTTTTATAATAGTTTTATTCTCATAGCTAAAATAATTCCATTCTTTCACAAAAATACATAAAACATTAAACAATATTACAAACATAAGAAAACATTTATTCTACTATCCTAATACATAAAAGCAAATAAAATGACTTCCTTCCCTCTAATCTGAATATAAAGCAAATAACCTTTTTTGACTTTCTTATTCTAATTATCTTAGTTTCATCTAACATTTCAGATTATACAATTTCTATTTATACCCCTCCTTGTTGTTATTTTTACTTTTCATTTACATTTTTCTTTCATTTTTAAAAAAATTCTATCCACTTTCTTTCATATTAATTCTTTCTATTTCATATGACTTATTCTGTTAGACCAATTACACACACACCCATTGTTGTCTGAAGTATTTATGTAATATTAACCATTCTTTCTCATTTTTCTTTTATGTTTCATTTCTTAATAGGGAGGTCATTTTGTCTATTTCCATAAATTCATATAGTTTAAGTAACCATTATTTTATGGTTGGTTCTTCTTTACTTTTCCATTTTTTTTTGCAAATATTGTCCTGGCTGCCACTATCATATAAAATATATTTTTCTATATTTTCTTTCTATCTCTTCATTAATCATACCCAATAAGTAAATTAAGTTTAAAGAAAGCAGTGAAAGTAAAATAAAAGTAAAAGTAAAAAGTAAAATAAAACTAATAAGTAAAAAAGCAGTGATTAGCAGCAGTGCAGGAGATGTGGCAAGTGAGCAGCAAATCCTAGCCTCCCTGGGACTGAGGGACCAGGGGCTCCCTCCTGAGTTTGCCTCACAGTTCCACCGGCAACACCTGGGCCAGGCGGAGGAGTGACAGCACCACAGCAGTGTGGGAGGTGTGGCAAGTGAACTGCAAACCTAAAAGCTGCTCACACCACGCTCCCTGGAACACTAGCTCCCTGCTCACCACTAGTTCCCCCCCCAGGACTGAGGGACTCAGGGGTTGCCTCCTGAGTCTGCCTCACAGGTCCATTGGCAACACCTGGGCCAAGAGGAGGAGTGGAAGCATCACACCAGTGAAGGAGGTGTGGCAAGTGAGCAATAAACTTAAAAACTGCTCACACACCCTCCCTGGAACACTAGCTCCCTGCTCACCGCTAGTCCCCACCCCATCCCCCAGGACTGAGGGACCAGGGGCTGCCTCCTGAGTCTGTCTCACAGCTCCACTGGCAACAGCTGCATGTATCTTTGCATAGCATTGAGGTGACATGAATGGAGAGAGATGTTGAAATTGGTGGGTTGTGATGAGCTCCATGCAGGAGGCAGTCCATACAACAAGACTGTTGGCCTTGCAGAAATCACTAGCACGCAGGCAGTTGGTTCAAGCCTCTGGTTTTATTATAAGATAGCATAGGCAAAGTAAAACTACAAAGTCCAGTAAAATATCACTTTAGCCAGGTTGGCTAACAGGAACAAAACTATAAATCCTTAATGTTACATTTTGAAAATTAGTCAAGCTATAGCTTCTGCAAAAATAAAGTTAACTAAACCATACTGATGAAAGGTTAGAACAGACTGACTTCTATTTCCAAAACACAGTTCCCAGCCCAACTTTTCTCCATCTCTTTGGGTGTTTCCTTTCAGGCTAATTGGCTGATTAATACATGACGTAGGTTAACCAAACCCCTTGTTGTTCATCTTCTACCATGTGACCTATTTTC
>JAIPUX010001232.1:5292526-5305952 GCA_020142125.1 Phrynosoma platyrhinos
GCATTCTTGGGTTTGTAGTTTTACATGGTCTTTATTTTTCTTTGGCAAAGAGTTCTGGGGTCTCAGAAAACTACAAATCCCAAGATTCTGTAGGATGGAGCCATGGCAGTTAAAGTGGTGTCAAACTGCATTACAGTGTAGATCAAGGGTAGGCAACCTTTAAGGGCCGAGGGACTTCAGCTCCCAGAAGCCTCAGCCATGTTGGCCAATAATCCCATGTTGGTCAATAGCTCCTGGGATTCTGGGAGCTGAAGTCCCTCGGCCCTTAAAGGGGAAAGGTTGCCTACCCCTGGTGTAGATGCACACCAAGTCAAAAATCTCACTTCTAGATTAATTCATGTCCCAGCTCCAGGAAAGCCAATCTCTCTCCCTAATCCATAATACATAGAGAAAATAATACTGACCTATCTGATAGAGTAGTTGTAAGGGCTGTGATAAGACAATGCATGTGAAGTGCTTTGAGTACTACCAAGTGTTATAAAAATGCTATTATAATTTAAAAGAAGGCCACAAACAATTGGAGGAAAAGTGATGTTCATGCCCCAAAGGGCATGCTCCAGGCAAAATAAAGGACTTGTTAAGTATCACTGGTTTCATTAAGGGACATATGGGCTGGTTTAAATTTCTGCAGTGAATATAAGAAGAGTTTAGCGGGAGCAGGATAATGCCAATGATAGCATGTGATTGTCATGACAGGAGGTTATTGTGCAACCACCATAACTGAGAATTTCTTTATCCTAGCAAATTAACTAGGGAGAAGAGCACACTAAAAAGAGACAACTCTCATTAGAATTCAATATTCTGAGTCCTAAATTACTTGTGACATTGGAGACATATGAAGTAAGTCTCATTTTTAAAATAAAAAGTCAAGAAAAACATTTATGCTATGCAACTGTAGAGAATTCTGAATGTGATCAGCAGAAGTGGCAAGAAAGAAGGAGATTATTTTTTCTTTAGTTTTTAACAGATTTTATTAATAGCTTTGCAACAATCAATATAATCAACACAAAATACATTCCATGAGTCTTGGTGGTCAACAAAAAGAGTTTTACAGGAAAATGATTTATCCTGTGCTAGAGATAACACTCAGAGTCCAGGGTGTCATCTCACCTCTGTGGCAGCTAGTGGGACCAAGTCTAGAGTGTCTCTCCAAAAGATAGTTTGATGGGTTGGAGGTCCAATAATGTTCATTTTGCTATTAATATTCTTAACCTTTTTGCTATGGGTTGTTTCTCCCACAAGCAAAATGTTCTCACCCTCTACAGCTTCCCCTGATGTGGTTAAAATTCCTTTGGTCCATTGCTTCCCCCTCACTTTTAAGTTGAGAAAATATGCTGGCATGGGAGAGGTCAACAAATAGCTCATTGGAAAGAGGTTAATAATCTTCTCCACCTTATTGTTCCTCTGTTCAAGTTCAATGTACCCTGTCCTTATGGCTGTGTCTAAGTAAAACATGGAATTGTGCCCACTGAAATAGTTAGGCTTTGTATGTATAAAATAGATGTGTGTATTCCTAGTTTATATTTTATCGATAATTTGCACTGAACATACTTTTTATCTTTCTTCTTGTCCATTTAAGTGAGTTTACCAAGAAGGTAAAGCTCAAAGTGAAATATGTCAGTAACAGAGAGTCGAGGTACATTCATTACAAGAAATAGGATCTGGAAATCCAACACACTTTGAACTATATATAGCTCTTCATAAGGGGTAATAATAATAATAGATGTATCATTGCCAATGGAAAAAAATGTATCAACCCAACAGATGGAAGAAGACAATCCTTTACAAATCAACTCAAAAGGAAGCCCTACTGAGTTTAATGAAGCTTATACCTAGGTAAGTGAATACACAATTGTAATTTAAATCAAGTATGCATAAAAGATCAGAGTGCTTTATCAATCTACTATGCTGATAACTAATCTGTAAGACAGATTTATAACAATGTAGTGTCAGATGTGATTCAGTCATTTACATTGCTCTGCTTTGTTGAGCTGGCATTTTATGATTTGGCTCATTTCCATTATTACCCCTGATGAAAAGCTATACATTGTTCAAAAAGTGCTGGGCTTTCAGATATTATTTCTGTAATAAATATACTTCTATGCTCATTTACTGACTCTATCTTCATTGAAATTAACACTAAACTGCTTGACAATTTACTTCATTGAAAACCAGTGAGATTTATCAGATTTTATTTATTTAATAGGTAGCATTTCATTTTTAAAATGCTACAGTTGTAATTGCCAGCTTCAAAAATGTTATGGTAGCAAAGTTCTTATCCTCTAATATAGTAGGTAAAATATTTTCTTTACAAATACCTTTCAGGCACAGAAGGAAAGGATGAGGTCTAAATCATCTGTTGTAAGTAAGCCAAAATGCATATAACTAGAGTTTGGAAAGTTATTTTTAGAATTAGTTGTTTATGGGGTTTTTTGTCCCTGGGTAGTTAGTTACTACTAACTACTTAATTTTCCATTTCTCAAAAGTAACCAATTCATTATCTTTTCAGACACTTTAAGAACAATTAGCAACATCAGTATCAAATGCTACAAGGCACTGGCCAATGGAAAAAACACATTCACCCTCCTGGCAACTTCACTGTCACCTCAATGTCCACAACAATGCACAAGGCATCAGCACAGGACAAAGTACAAGTCAGCACTTGGATTTTATGACATTCCTCCTTCACATTTCAGTTAGGCCACACTTCTGTCTGCAATTATTAAAAAAAAAAACTAAATAGCTGCAGTAACATTGTCCTGAATTGAATTACAATCACAAAGTGGTTTAATTATATTTCCATTATCCAAAAAATGGATTAATTAAAAGTTACTTCCAAGCTTTCAGGTCTGGAAACCAAGGTTTATGATGAATTACTTTGGGACTTGGATATGTTTAGCTTGGAGAAGAAAAGACTGAGTGATGACATGATAGCTATCTTAAAACATTTGAAGGGAGAAGATGGAGCAAGCTTGTTTGCTGCTGCTCCAGAGACTAGAACATGAACCAATGGATTCAAATTACAAGAAAAGAGATTTCACCTAAACATTGGGAAGAACATTTTTTTACTGTAATATATGTTCGGCAGTGGAACAGATTGCTTTGGATGGTGGTGGTCTCTCTTAGGAAGTCTTTAAATGGAGATTGGATGGGCATATTTCAGGAATGCTTTAGTTTTGTCTTCCTGCATAGCAGGGAGCTGGGCTAGTTGGCTCTTGTGATTTCTTCCAACTCTTAAGATTCTATTATTCTATGTACCATGATGGGAGTGTTTGGCTTCCATCTCATGTTCACTTATTTGTGGGGAAGGAAGTTCAGTTAGTCTCAGCAATACTTTCTTTTTGGTAGATGTGTATGGGTTTGTGTTGTAAAGGGCTGAAAAGGGTTAGAAATTGAGAGCAATTTTGAGGACAGAAATCTAAACAGCAGCAATGGGTTTGTCAGTAAGCTATTTGAGAGTGGTAAAATATTATTAAATAATTAATACTACTGTATAGTTGTATGCCAGAGGTAGGATTCATACATCCTTCTAAATGTTGTTGGATTTCAATGCTGACTAGGGCCATAGGGACTTGGAATCCAAAAACATCTGGAGGACTTACTTCTCAGTATTATGCCAAGGACAGCACTGAGTACACTCCTATGCATGTTTATTCAGGCATGTATCCCATTGAGTTCAATAGAACTTAAGCCCAAGAAGTGCCTGAAGGATTGCAGCCTTAAAATAAAATGAATGATTATGAAAGAAGATTCAGAATATGGTGCAGGAAAGAAATGGAGCCTTCTCAAAGAGCAGCATTTGGCCCACTTCCATCTACACAAGGTAAATTAGTTTCCTGAAAGATGTTGAAGGACAGAAAAAAACCAGCTCTGACTTGTGTGGACTAGCACTAAATTTAAAGGGTGATGCAGTGAAGAAGCACTGAATTGTACGTCCAGGAATGCAGACTGGTCTGATCACAAAAGACTGATATGCCCTGCTTGGGTTTATATAATTATTTGTGTTTATTTATATTCTGCCTTTCTCCCAAAGCCTGGATTCTCAAAGATTCTCATTTAAAACCAGACAGAAATGAAAATATATAAAAATTATTAGGTTACTACAATTAAACACATGATAATATTAAAACACCTTTGAATAAAAGGAAATTAAGTAAGACACTGATTTTAAAAGTACTGTATGGATCTATTCAAAACTGTTTTCTTTAGCATCACTGTGATAATAAATACTTGTAACAACAACAACAACAACAACCAGTCAATAATAATAACAATGAATTTTATTTATACCCCACCTTTGCCCAAAACTGGGACTCAAGGAGGCTTAAAATTTAAAACAATTGCCAAAAGCCTGTCTGAATAAAGAGATCTTTGAATGACAACTGGGAAGGGGAACAGTCTAGCCTGCCATGGAAGGAATTTCAATAACCTGCCAGCAGCTGATAAATAAATCAGATTTAAAGTAAGGCAAAAAGGATACTCCTGGATAACAATGCATGATGCAGCCACCTTTCTAGAAACAAGCATGTCCACATTGTTTAAGAGGCTAGATGCAGGATTATCAGTGGACAGTGTGTATTTGCTGCTTTGAGTGCTTTCAAGAAAGAGATTCATAACATAAATGTAATGAATTAAAATTGCCAAGTGAAAGCAGTAAGCCAACAGGAGGAGCAAGTGTCAGGGCTAGAAATCAGCATTTAGCTCACTTTATCAGGGATTTTGCAAAATAAAAATGTTTTACAAGTCTCTTAATAATCCTCTAGAAGGGATGTGCAAAAGCTGGCAGCTTATTTTCACAGATATTTCCACCTCAGTAAATGGGTTGAAACACTTTTTTGCCAAAAGAAGATATGCAATTTTAGCAATTATATGATTTTAACCATTTTTGGATCATGACTGCACATCACAGTTGTATACTGTATCTGTAATTTGCTTTACTGCACATTATGTTTCCCATTCAAAAAGACACACTTCTACATAATACAGTTAATAAATTTTTTTTGCATATTGCATTCTAATTTAAATATTGCTTGCATATTGTTTCTGATGAGAAACTGAAACAGGATAGTATAAATTACTATTTTGCGGTGTGTGTGTGTGTGTGTGTGTATGGTGTGCAACAGTATATACAGTATACATACACACATACAGGGAGAAAAAGGGATTCCTGCAGCACTTCTGAGACAGTGGTGTTACTAGGGGATGTGGACTAAACCTCATGACAACCAAGAAGAGGGGTGTCTGGATTTAATGGGAAGGGGAGAGCATGCCCTCCAGGTTTCACCACCCCTGCTTCCTCCTGAGGAAGCCACACTGCAGTGAAGAAGGGCAAGGACACCCTTTTGGCCACCGGGTGATACCTGGGGTGGCAATACCACTGCTCTGAGACTAACTGACAAAAAGACATTTCTAGCACAAACTTTTGTGGAAATGAGTCCACTTAATCAGCTATGGTCTATGATGGTTAAAGTAAATGTGTTCCTGAGCATTACCTCTTTAACAGTAACTTTGGTACCAGAGACAGAAAGAATATAAAAATAATAGAGATAGGTTCCTACACCATAAAAAAGAAGAGCAGCTTGAACATATTTCAACAGACTTTTATAGATATGCACTTGTGAAATGAAACAACCAGGCCAGGTAAGCATTTCATGAGTAAACAAAAACACTTGGAATCTCCTAAAGACCACTTGAAGACTTCTTCCAAAATGCACCCAAGGATTATTTTTCTTTAACCAGCCTCCACTTTTGTAATAATTTCAATTTATTGGCCATCTTCATAGTTCTGTGCTTTTTAAAAACATCCTGGCTGTAGCTGACGAGGCTTATCTGCTGTCTCTTTAGCTCCCTGTTTTGCTGTTCCCACGTGCTCAGTAAGGGATCCCACAGGCAGCTGCTGTTTACCTTGCCTGTTGCAAGGAGGCACACATGGCTGCAGTTGAATCAGCTAGAATAGAATCCTTCTGCTTCTCTGCTCCAGCTTTATTGCCTTATTTACTGCAAGCAGGCCACAGCAGCCCACACCAAACGTTTGTGTCCCACCTTCACCCTCCTCCCAGTGTCAATGGTGCTAAAGAAAAACCTTTTAGCTAGACAGAGGACAAGGATGAAAGGAGGGCTGGGCAGACATAAAAATACTTTGTAAAAAGAAGTTTCTTTCTCAGAGTCTTTGGGCTTTTACAGACTGCCAGAAATAATGAGACTTGAGGCCACTCCTGGCTCAGTGCTAGGGAATCATGGGAATTGTATTTTTTTTTTCTGAGACATTGAGCCTTCTCGTCATAGAGCTCTGGTGCCACAATAAACTACAGTTCCCATGATTCCTTAGCACTGAGCCAGGACAGTTAAAGTGGCCACAAGCTACATTATTTCTGGCAGCCTGTAAAGGCCCTTTGTTAACTGAGGTATGTCTGCACACAAAGTGAATCCTCTGTGGACAGACATATATATCAATCAGTGGAGGGAAGATAGAGAGTGTGAATTATAACTTAAATGCAAAACCTATGAGTGTTGTGATGGGGTGATGCGTTCAGTCTCAATGACGGTTGTAAAGAATAGTTAAAAGGACAAAGACAGTACACAAATTTAACAAACAAGACAAGATGAGCAGTTAAACAGTGGAGGAAGAACTCAGGCTGCGTTGGCCTGGTGGTGCAGTGGTTAAATGCCTGTACTGCAGCCACTCACTCATAAACCACAAGGTTGCAAGTTCAATACTAGCCAGGGCTCAGGCTTGACTCAGGCCTGCATCCTTCCGAGATCGCTACAATGAGTACCCAGCTGTTGGGGGGGCAATGAGCTTACAGTTGTAAACCGCTTAGACACTGCATAGCACAGTATGAAGCGGTAGATAAATGAAGCTGCTTTGCTATTGCAGAGCTGGTAAAATGTTGCAAAAGCATGCATTAGAATCCCACTTAGTAGCTGGGATGTATATTAATAATATGAGTAGTGAGCCAAGAAACCAATCTTTCTGTTTAAACCACTGCCAATGAACTGGGGTCTATGGATATATCCTAATTCATCTGTTTCTATAATTTTTTGTGGGTTTTTCAGGCTGTGTGGCCATGTTCTAGAAGAGTTTCTTTCTGACGTTTCACCAGCATCTGTGGCTGGCATCTTCAGTTTCTCTGAAGATGCTGGCGAAACATCAGAAAGAAACTCTTCTAGAACATGGCCACACAGCCCAAAAAACCCACAAAAAACTATGGATGCTGGCCATGAAAGCTTACGACTTCAGATGTTTCTCTTTCCATCCTTCCTTTGTAATGCACTGCTGCTCCAATGTCAAAACAAGGTGAAGTGTTTTGCAACTGGTTTTTGCACTCCTAAGTAACTGTATTGTTCAATAGTATTCATAGCCATTTCCTCCATTATTCTGTAGCTGTATGGATAATATTCTATAAAATTGTGTCTGTTATGTGGTGTGAATGCACCAAGCATGAACATTTGTTCAAGACATTTTGTTGCATGAGAAGTTTGGGTGGAAGGAGCCATAATTCTGATATCAGCTGCCCTCAGCCTTTGGCGAGATATATAGTGGAGGGGAAACAGAGGTTCCTATAGCTTTTCCAAAATATTGGTTTTTGCTAGTAAGGATCCACCATTCCAATGTGAAGAGAAGCTTTTATAGTACTAAAGGCAAGCATCAACAAAGGAAAAGGGAAATCCACAATAATAGAGATGCTGATTAGGCTGGTTTATTTAATACTTTCATGCTCTAAATATGCCTCACTTTGTTCAAAGTCTTTTCTACAAAAACATTTTAGCTTGGTTAAAAACTATTTGGAATTTTTTAACATTTACTTTGAAAAATAGAGAAAGGTATTTCTTGTTGTAGAGAGGAATGCACTATTATGGATATAAAAGGATACAGCTTTCATAGCTCCTTGAAACCACAGTATATCCAAAATTCCACTGTTCCTTTTGGCTCTTTAACTGCATGCACATCTTTAACTCTTAAGTTCCTATGGGGAAAAAAACCCTCTGATTTGAGCTTGAAAATGTTGACCACAGCACTCATCTGGAATAGTCTTCTTTTTGTGTCAATGAAATATAACATTACTTACCAGCATTTGGCAGCGAACATAAATTATACCTTCTTTGCAGTTGTTAGAACAGGATAGAAAAACGGCATCAGTCTACTGAGTCATACGTGCTTCCTTCATTTAATTCATATGTTGCCAACACCTGTGAAAACAATCAGTATCAGAAGCTTAAATTTGCTTTAGGGAATGCTGAAGCAAACACTTGGTTGTTTTCGTTGGGTTTTTCTTTTAGTTTAGTTTTATTAACAAATCAGGTACAGTTGGCCCATCATATCCACAGATTCCTTATCCATGGATTCAACCATCCATAGTTTGAAAATCTTTGAGAATATATATACACACACATTCAAAAAAGAAAGCCTTGATTTTGCCTTTTTATATAAAGAACACCATTTTACTACAACATTGTATTTGTTTGGATTTGAGCATCCATGGATTTTGACCCCACAGTCAATGAAGGACAGTGTCACCTCCTCTGATTAGCCATGGCTCTCCAAAGTTTCAGACAGAAGTCTTTCTAATCCTAAATAAGGACTGAATCTAGAATCTTTTGTGTGCAAAGCATGTGCCAGAGCCACACTGGCTTTTACCTATAGTGACTATCAAGTGAGGTCATTGTAGAGGTATTGCCAGAGTATGAAAAAGTTACCTTTAAAAAAAATCCCAGATTTGGCATTCTACCTAGGGAATTTGTTGATCAAATGGTGTTACAAACCCAGTCTGAACACTTGCATCTAAGGCATATTTTATCTGCGTTACATGGGGCGCTTGGAGGAGCAAAGAACTATCAGCAGGCACTTGCAAATGCAAAACAGACTCAACTATCTTTTGGAAATTCTAGCTGAAAAGGCTCCATGTGGAGAATAAGGAGAAGGAATGAAGCTGGAAATAAAATCCTAGCAATTTCCAGTTAATGACTCAACTGGAGATAGTGTGGATCTCCTTTACAGTAGCTCTCAGGATCATAGTTAAAAAGGATAGAGCTTGCTACTGATCACCTTGTTCTGGTCTGGTTGGGAAACTGCTATGGTCCAGATTAGACCCAAAGGCTGCAGGTTCCTTTTCCCTTCTATGTGGGACCAGATAATCAGGATTTGATCTGAGTGCCAGTGTTTTGCTTGATTTCTTAGATTCTCCAAAAGGAGACATAAGATTGTATGGAGAAGGGTCAGAATCAAAATATGAATACCTTTAAGCAAGCAAGAGCATTTGCTTCTAGTTCCACTGTCATATCCACCCAGCGCACCAGCAATGCTTCCTAATAGTCCCAACACCATCCAATGATGCTATCAGGTGCCAGTAGCCTCCAGTCTAATGTTACTTCATCAGGCTTCCACAATCTGGCAGGCATCACACCTAATGTCCCAGCCCAGACTCCTTCAATGGAACCTCAAAGAGTACCTCCAGAGAATTGGCAACCATTGAATAGTAAACAACTAGGACCAGCATCAGTATTTGGCAGCCTTATCCATCACCTAGATCTGTGTCCACATGCCATTTTAATTAACCACAATGCCCCTTATGTTGGGTGAATCTGGGTCATTGTAAGGAATTCAAAGGAAGATACAGCTCTACCTAATGTGTGTGTGTGGGGGGGGGGGGCGGGGGAAATGTCTTCAGCTATTCATAATGTTCCAGATGACTGTATATCAGGGACACTGTGGATTACTGAAATGGTAGATATTTGTAGTTATCCATCACTGGTAAGGATGTGGCCCATTTTGCTGCTGCTGCTGCTGCAACAACAGCAGGTAAAGCCACCAGGGCCTCCAGCACTGACTCTAGAAGTGGCTAGCAGGAGGCATTGTATTCCACCTAGGTACAAACACCTTTGTTGAGGGAGCATCTGCCATTTTACCTCCAATTTCTGCTAAAGAAGACAATCTCTTGGTCTCAGGAGGCCAGGTTTCTGTTGCCCTGACTTGATTTCTACAAGTCTAGCAAGACAGTCACTAACAACTTGCTTTTATGATGATATAGATTTCAAGATGACTCTGCACGTGCACACACTCACACACACACATTATGGCAGTTACAAAGAAGGTATAATTTGTTAATTTCCTATAGCAGGTGTGTATTTACTTTAAAGCCCATCTATTATAGTAGGATAGAAAGAAAATGAGTTTCATTTTTTCCCATTGATAAAGTCACTGTTAAGTATGTCACACAACTCAAAAGAACTGCTCATTGTAAAGACAGAGAAGTCTTTTAATAAAGGAAAGAAGAAAGTGCTCCAAATCTCCACAGGTCTCATAAATCTGTTGGAGTGAATGCATTCCTGTTCTCATATTGTGAAGTCATATAACTTGAGGAAGACAGCTTTGAAATGTTATTAATAAGAAAGTACTGTTTCATTTGGATTTGATAGAGACTCCCTCATCCTCTGAACATAGGCTGTAATGAACTCTCCTACCATGTATACAACTGATAGGTAATGAACTATTTTCAGGCAGAAGCCAAGATTAGTTGATGAAGTGCCTATCCATAGCAAAAAGAATTGGTTGTATTGTCTCTTATGACTAGGGCTGGTAAAGAATAAAATAAATGAGGAAACATGCTTGATTCCTAAATGGAAAAGAGGAGGCAGCCCTCTCCCAAAGAAGTCAACCTCCGATCTCAATTTCTGTCCTTTACTTCACATGTTGGCTCTAAAAAACAAAAACAAAAAAATACAGTGATACTTTCAAAGCACACATATATTATTTTCTTGACAAATCTAGTAAGGTGTTACTTTTATATTAATATTTTCCCCTTAAAATACCAAAAAGTGGTCCAAAGTCTACCCCCAAATCCCCAGAATGACCCTCCTAAATAACATGTTAGGATAAGAAGCAACATTAGATTTTAGTCAAGCTGCTAAAATTGTTGCCATCAAGTTTTGTCTTTCTAAACACAGATGCCTAGAGAATTTATCCCACAAGAGAATGCAGCCCCCAACATTAAAAATCATTCTCCACATCTGCCCTGGAAATGCTGTGATTGGGAAAGCTGCATCTGTTGGAGCTCTACCAATTATACACCTATAGGGATGCAGAACAGGTAGAAATGTTGAGGTAAAAATGTCAGTCTTAGCAGGGATTCTCACCTAAGTCTCCCACGTCCAAACAAGCCACTCCATCCACCATCCCACACTGGCCTTTGATTGTGAGGCTACTTACTCTGACATCTGACAAATGCTGAAGAGAGTGTAAAACATCATTATCGCTTTGCTTCATACTGGAAGCTGTAATAATATGTCACTTGCCTGTCAAGGTGTTCACATTCATTGTCTGCAGCCTTCATGTGTACCTGGAAACTGGAAGACAACTTAAGCCTTTCATTGAAATGATTTCATCAATTATACTATCCTTACACATTAGTTCAGATGTAGGAACAGAAGCTATTTTTAATATGTCATGGCCTGTATCTGTCTAATTTCAATAACCATAACCAGATGCTCCCATCCAGCAAGGGAGAGCCATGCATATGTTTATGAAAAGGCTGTAACTGCAGTTTGTATCCTGTACCCAGCTCCAGTCAACATGATGAGTCTGTCTAGCATAGATGAACTAATGCCCATCCAAACCTGATAGTGACATGCAACAGTGTATGAACACAGCTGGGTTGTACACAATGGTTCCTACATCTAGCTTTCTCTTGGGCTGAACATAGCTAAAGACACTATTTCTCCTCTTAACAAACCATTGCAAACTCCGTTTTCCTGTTATGAGTTCCAATTGCTCCTGCAAAGACACTAGAACTTTCCAACTCTGGTGTTTGACAATTTTTAAAATGTGTTTTATTTGTTTGTTTGCTATATTTTTATCCCACTTTTCTCCCAAGATAGGATTCAGAGAATCATAGAATCATAGAATCATAGAGTTGGAAGAGACCACAAGGCCATCCAGTCCAACTCCCCTGCCAAGCAGGAACTCCCAATCAAAGAATCCCTGACAGATGGCCATCCAGCCTCTGTTTAAAGTCCTCCAAAGAAGGAGACTCCACCACACTGCGAGGGAGTGTGTTCCACTGTTGAACAGCTCTCACTGTCAGGAGGTTCCTCCTAATGTTGAACTGGAATCTCTTTTTCTGTAGCTTGCATCCATTGTTCCAGATCCTATTCTCTGGAGCAGCAGAAAACAAGCTAGCTCCCTCCTCAATATGACATCCCTTCAAATATTTAAACAGGACTATCATACCACCTCTTAACCATCTCTTCTCCAGGCTAAACATACCCAGTTCCCTAACCCATTCCTCATAAGGCATAGTTTCCAGGCCCTTTACCATTTTAGTAGCCCTCCTCTGAACATGCTCCAGTTTTTCAATATCCTTTTTGAATTGTGGTGCCCAGAACTGGACACAGTATTCCAGGTGGGGCCTGACCAATGCAGAATACAGTGGCACTATTACTTCCCTTGATCTCATAATAATAATAATAATAATAATAAAATTTATTTGTACCCCGCCCCTCTGAGAACAATTGGGGCAGCTAACAATGTTAAAATACAGAGATACAATTATAAACCCCAATATCCACCCACCCCTTTAAAAAGTATTAAATCAATAGTACATTAAAAAGACTTAATTCAACATATTGATAAAACCAGAATAACATGGGAAGTTACACAACTAGTGACAAGGAGGTAGCAACATTCATAATAGGAGGGATGAGACTGAAGGGAACTTCCTGAGGCCAGGACAACTATAACACCCAGCTCCATAACTCCGAATAATCTCACCCAGAGGCTTCTGGTGCCTTGAGAGATGCCACAAGTGAGCAACTATCCCCGAGCAACTATCCCCAAGCAGCACCCTCTGGGACTCACCCGAGAGGAAGGAGCAGAACCACTGCAATGCAGTGCCTCTGATTCCCAGCCCCCTCAGGCGATCCAAGAGGATGCCATGATCTATCGTGTCAAAAGCTGCTGAGAGGTCTAAAAGCACCAACAGATTCACACTACCCCTGTCGATGCTCAGACACAGATTGTCAGTCAAGGCAACCATGGCAGTCTCAACCACAAAGCCTGTCCTGAAGCCAGTTTGAAATGGGTCTATATCAGGGGTAGGCAACCTTTCCCCTTTAAGGGTCGAGGGACTTCAGCTCCCAGAATCCCAGGAGCTATTGGCCAACATGGGACTATTGGCCAGTATGGCTGAGGCTTCTGGGAGCTGAAGTCCCTCAGCCCTTAAAGGGGAAAGGTTGCCTACCCCTGGTCTAGATAATCAATTTCATCCAAGACAGTTTGGAGCTGAAGAGCAACCGCCCTCTTGATCACCTTGCTTAGAAATGGTAACATATAGACTGGCCTATAGTTGTTCATGTCCAGGGGGTCCAGGGAAGGTTGTTTCAGAAGCAGCCTAACAACTGCTTCTTTTAAACAAGATGGAATATGTCCTTC
>JAIPUX010001232.1:5306992-5317795 GCA_020142125.1 Phrynosoma platyrhinos
AAGTGAGGAATTTGCTAGACCTTGAAGTATTGGCTGAGTTTGACATCAAGCAAATATCAGGATAGTTGAACTCACCCATTACAATTAAATCTGTCCATTCTGAGTGTGTGATCATCTGGTCTAGAAAAGCATCATCCAATTCCTCAGTCTGACTTGGGGGTCTATAGTAGACTCCCACTATAACATCCCTGCTGTTTCCTTCTCCTTTAATTTTTATCCAGATGCTCTCCACCTGATTTCCAGGATTTAAATCCTGGGTCTCTTCAGAGGTGCAAGCATCCCTGACATATAATGCTATTCCTTCTCCTTTCCTGTTTGGCCTATTTCTCTTAAAAAGCTTATACCCCTCTATTGCTACATTCCAATCATGAGTCTCATCCCACCAGGTTTCAGTGATGCCTATTATATCGTATATGCTTTGTTGTGCTAGGAGTTCAAGTTCATCTTCTTTATTTCCCATGCTCTGTGCATGAGTGTAGAGACATCTAAGAGCATGGGTCCTCCCCACTTGCTGCCTGTGTGAGGTTTTTTGCCTCCCATTGTTACGCCATTGCATCATTTGCCTTGTTCCCTTTATAACACTTTAACTATTATCTCTAGCCCATGATGTACACCTTCCTTCCAAGATGCCTTCCAAGATACTGTCTCTCTCCCCCACATGATTCAGTTTAAAGCCCTCCTGATCAAATGTTTGAGACTGTTGGCAAAAATATTTCTGACAACTGGTGTGGCCATCTCTTGCCAGATGTCCACCCTCATAGAACCGCAGCCCATGATCCAAGAATCCAAATCGTTCTTGGCAGTACCATCTACGGAGCCAATTATTCACATCTTTTATTTTCCTAGTGTCCCTACTTCTGTGTGTGATGTTTCTCCAGCTGTCTACCTTCTGTGTGTGTTAAGTGACCTTCCCAACAACATTCTCTATGTGGTCCCCATCCAAGACTGTTTGTCCTGTCCTGTCCAGGAACACCTCTTTCCCTCATATGCTGAAGTGTGGTTACCCGGGCCTCCAGCTGCTGAACTTTCTCTTCCAGGAGGGCTACCAACTTAGTGCAGATGAAGTTCCCCACATTTCTAAGCAAGAAGACAAACATCTCACAAGTGTTTCAGGTGACTGCAGCAGCTCCCTCAGTGTCCATATTGAGACTTCTAAAGTAAGCAGTGAAACAGGCTTCTTCCTCAAAAAGTCCCCCAGTAAAGACTGTCAGCGAGCTCAATCAACTGGGTTAATAACTCTATAGAGAGCTCATGGGTGCTACCTTATTCTGAAGGCAAGTCTCTGACTCTCTTCCTCTGAGCAAAAAAAAAAAAAAAAAAACTACCAAAAACCTAAAGCCCTTTATTTAATTTTTTTTTTTTACATTTTAAGAAGAACCTCTAAAACAAAGTTCCCAGGGCCCTTCTACCTGTGCTGTGGTATCCCTTATCTTGTAAAAAAAATTGCACACCGTTAGGCGCGTGGCTCTGGGAGGAGTTCTATTGAGCTAGGCAGCTAGCTCCACCCCTTAGTGACTCACAGGTGTGACTCACTAAAGCCCCACCCACTCAAGGCAATTTACAGTAATTTTGAAAAGATTAAACCAAAAACATTAATTTACAAAAGTTTTAAAAAAAACCAACATTATTATTTGAAAAGTATGATTAAAAAGATAAAAACATTTAAAGCATAATTTCCAGGAAAAAAATTACAAAATAAAGCATACCACTTCACACACACTCCATAACTAAAATTCAAAGGCCTGTTTGAATAAAAACATTTGCCGACAGAAAGATCAAAAGGAGGGATTCAACCAGGCCTCCTACAGAAGGGAGTTCCACAGCCTGAGAAGGCTCTCTCCTGAGTCCTCACCAAACATACTGGTGATGGTGGGTTTTAGAGAGAGCCCTTCCCTGCAGATCTTAAAATTCATCCTGGCTTATATGAGGAGATACAGTTTTTCATACAGTCTAGCTGTGTAGGGCTTTAAAGATAAAAAAAAACAGCCCTTTGAATTCTGCCCAGAAATGGACCAGTAATCAATGAAGCTGTTTCAACAGGGGACTCATATGATCTCCATAACTGGCTACCACAATCAATAGCTAGGCTATAATATTTTTGATCCACTAAAGTTTCCAAAGTTTTTAAAAACATCTCCATATACAGCGAGTTACAGTAGTCCAAATGGAATGTAACCAAAGCATGTGTCACTCTAGCAAGATCTGACTTCTGAAAGAATGGGTGCAGCTGGCACACAAATTTTAACTATGTAAATGCACTCCTCCTCACCTCTGAAACTTGTGCATCCAAACCTGTGCATCTGAATCCAGGAGTACACCCAAGCTTCAAACCTAAGATTTCAGAGGGAGTGTAATCCCATCCAGCACAGGTTGAATCCCTGTTCCCTAATCTGCTTTCCAATGGTCGAGGAGTACCTCTGTTTTGTTTGGATTAAGATTTAATTTGTTCATCTTCATCCAATCCATTACTGACAAAAGACACTTGTTTAGTAAAGAAACAGCTTCCTTAGAATAAGATGGAAAGGAGAGATAGAGCTGTGTCACAAAACTCCAGATAGCCTTTCCTTGCAGCAGCAAGGCATTCATTACTCTTCTTACCCAACCCCTCAGGCTACTTTTAACATCCAGAAAGGGTGTTGGTCCAGTATGCACATGTTGGTCCTCATCTCTCCAAGGATCTGATCCACATTCGCAGGTTGAACAAATTGAGACCAATGTAAAAATTGCTTCAGTCACTAACTCAATCGATAGCCTGTTCCAGTCTTTTCACAGCATACTTGTGTTTTCAAGGCAAACAATTCTGGATAGATGGGATAGGAAACTACCAACAGGCTTGCCAAAAAAAGCTCTGTACTGGGGTGGGAAACTCTGGGAGATGAGGAGGGGCACATACCTCACCACACACCCCATCTACATGTAGGCATCGCCCTCCCTAGATGTAGTATATTAATAGAAATATTTCATTTATTTAGTGTGTATTTTCAGTCGCACATTCAAGCATATTAATATTTTCACACTTTATTAGGAAATACGTAGAACAATTTTATTTAAGTAAATGCAATATTTAACTCAACACAAGTATAAATTTTACAAATAAAAAAGTTTGGGAAGTGGAAAAAGGGGGTGGATCAGGACTTCCAAATCTCATGCCCCCACCCCCAATCAACTCTCATGCCCCAAGGGGTTCATGCCCCACTGTTTGAGAGCCCCTGCTATGGTGCTGCAGAGAACATTTTCATCAATGTTTTTCTGGGCCTAAAATAGCCTGAGGGAATCAAAACATGAGAAAAATCCCCCCACTCTATGCCCTCTGGCAGGTATTTGGGGGCAACCTTTTTTAAAAAAAAATTGACCCCAGGAGGGTCCTGTGGGCCAGGGTTGGGGTCACTTGGTGCGATAGCTCCTGGTGTCACCCCTTCATTGACCTCCTCCCATTCCACACCATACAGAGGCTTTAGTAATGCTTTTTTGCAGTAATGGTACCTGTAAATCATAATTCCTGTATATTGCTGAATGTAATGGCAATAGTTGTGACATAAACAACTAGCAAATTTAAAATTAATGCTGGTGAAATGTCAGGAATAAACTCTACCAGAACATAGCCACATAGCTCAACCCCCCCCCCCAAAAAAAACAAACTATGGTTGCTGGTCATGAAAGCCTTTGACTTCACATTCTTCATGTGCTTTTGAATTTTTATCTGTTAGGCCCAGACAGAGCTGTGGTCAGGAATCAGTGTGCAAAGCCTAGGTGTAAAGGATGTCATAGGAACATATAGTCCCCCTGGAGAATTTGAAGAACTTACACAGAAGAACTTGGCTTTCTTCTCTCCTTCTATTATCTGAAGGCTATGCAATGGGAACCTGTAGCGCCTTTGATACTAACTGTACTACAAGATCCCTTTGCATACTGATATTCCAGACTAACACAGCTATTTCTCTGAATTCTATCTGAAGGTTTAAGCTTCTTAAACCTTGATAGGTATGACAATGTATTAAGAGCAATGAAACGTTGGGTTTCTTTTGGGGAAGGGGAAGCTTTCATAGGCACTAGCTCTCTTACAAGCTACAGGTTGTTTTTTAAAAAATAAAGGACAATTAACCAAAGTAACTCCAAGTAAAAATGAGGTAGAAAGACCAGCTGATTTTGTAGCAAAAACAATAGTTTCTTTATGTAAAAGACAAGAAAAGATAGCAGCAGGAACCAATACAACAGTGCATACTCAATGCAAGCTGTTCCTCAAAGTAAAAGTGGGGGAGGATAACAACATGGAAGCTAAAAACCATTCTCTTAACTAATCTAAGGGGGCTGGAACTAAACTTAAGGTGCTACAGGCTAAAATACATACATGGATTTTCTCACCCTCCAACATAAAGGGGAAGATTTGAAGACTGAGGAAGTTTATAGACAGAGATGTCCAAGAGAAATACAGATAAAAGAGAAATATTTTCTCTGTGTGTCTCTGTTTTTAAAGGTTTTCTTAACTTGAGGGGCAATCTCCTAAGAGTGAAGGTAGCATCTTTGGTTGGGGCAAACATGACCTCAACATGGGCTTGCAAAAAGGAAAGAAGTGAAACTTCAGGTTCTGGTGATAGCTCTTAAGTGGTCTGAACAGGACCAAACAATGGGGTAGTGCACACCAGATGAAAAGTCCATCAGTACAGATATTTATTTATTTTTATTTATTGGAGTATTTATACTCTGTTCTTCAGCCAAAAGGCTATCAGAGCAGCGTACAAATGGTTAATTAAACATTTCTCTGCCCTCAGGCTTATAATCTAAAAAGATAAGACACAAAAGGAGAAGGGAATGGTGGTGGGGAAGGGGAATACGTCCAGCAGATCTTTTCTTCCTTTGAAGCCTGGACCAAGGTAGATGGACTGGAGGGAGGGCCTTCTTATTACTGTGGCTAGGCTTCATGGAGCTGGTCTGCCCTTCTCTCCCTCTGGGTGATGATGGATGGAGGGAGGGCATTCTAATTTACCTCACAATAGGCATATACCAAGTCTGTGCCAATTCAGCAGGTCTCCATTCCATGGAAGTAAGCAGGACAGTTAAGCACTGATTGCTCTCAGTCAATGGAGTTTATCACATGGGGACAAACTGCAAAAATCTCATGCAAAAATGGTATTTAAAAACTGGGGGGGAAACCACACAAAAGCGGGTAGTTTTTCACACACAACAGGGTTAATGTGACATTTACCAGAAGAGAAACTAGACAAAACCTGCCCCTTTCTACTTTCAGGATTTTCTGAAAGTGAAAAAGAGTAGTTTTTGTCTAGTTTCCTTTCGGGTTAATGTCGTGTTAATTCTCAGCAACCTGCTTTTGAGGGTTTTTTCTACTCTCTGTTTAGTTAACCTCAAACATCATCTGAAAAACTACCTGCTTTTGCAAGGTTTTTTCAGTTTAAATCCAGTTTCTGCATGGGATCCGTCCCATGTGATAAACTCCAATGCCACCCTTTCCTTGTCAGCAATGGGGGTAGAGTTTGAGGGAATTTACAGTTTGCCATTTGGCTTGGTTTTTCTCAAGATGGACAAAGTGTCCAGGCTACAGCCCTACCTTATCCATTATGTTTTCTTAACAGTTTGTGCAGAGTTTGGCTAAGAGACAGCTTTCCTGTCTCAGGTATTAAAGTCTAATACTCACATTTATTGAGTGTAGTATGTAATAAATGTTGGAGAAAGATTCGTAGCTATCAGACATGTATCTCTTTTTAGTAGCTCCCATTAACCAATCACTGTGGGCTATTGCCACCACAATAACACTATCCATATAACACTATTAATCAGGTACTTTTGGAACATGGATCAACATGAAACATAACCAAGAAAAAGATCTAAGTATTATCTTGGCCTGACACATGAAAAGTAGATGAATAGTATATAGTGTTGGCAATACTCAGGAACTTCATTTGTCCAGCCCATGAACCATGGGCTATGTTCATGGGCTGAACAAGCGAGCAACACTGTTGTTTAAAAAGCATTCCATTTTCTACCAGGGCCCACCCATATCTAAAGCTATTGTGGCATTGTAGTTTCTCAGTGCTTTTGCACCAGAGTCTGCCCTAGTTCAATTCCCACCCATCAGATTCCATGCCTTGGCTTAACTCACGTGGTCCCATTCACTGGCTTGATCCAGCACAGTATTTTTGAAATCAAAGCTGAGATAGCTTAGAATTGGAAAGGCCAGCTCTAGCAATATTCAACAAAGGATATTTCAAGTTGCTAAGGGTCAGCATGACCCTGGAATTATAGTTCTAGCCCAATGTGGTGTGGAAACTTCACAATTCCCCAATATGACAAAGGCTGTGTGGATACTACTGTGGTCACAGATCAGCCAGAGTAACGCCCTCCCAAGCTCTGAGTCCCTGACACCTGCTTCCTTCCTTGGATAATTATATTTTGCTCTTCCAAAGTGTCTGCATGCTATCACAGCAGGCTCTGCTGGAAACAGGAAATCATGATTACTTTGCAGTGTGTCCCGATTGCCTCCACAGTTAGACACCTGTCCTTCTGGCAAACATCTTTATAGTAACAGAAGAGAGGCAGGTTGGCCTCTGAAGTGCCAGAAATGACTAGAATCATTATGATCCAGGCTCAGGAAGAAAACTTGCTTTCCTCCCTTAATTAACTTCAGATGAAAATATTAACATTCATTTTTACAGTTTCAAAAGTTGAACCAATGTACTAGCTGTTATGCTGGGTGACAATCTGTAGAAATGGCCAAGGACAGGAACAGATTTAATGTGGCACAGACAAAAGATTGCTAGGGAAGGTTCTCTGATCCTGCCTTTCCATGGTCCAGGCTCATGTCTGGACTTCATTACCTTTTCCCTTTTCTGATTAGAAATGAGAGAATTTGGGGTGTTGATGTAGGTCCTTGGGAGTGGCACTATATCAGAGAGACATGGATTCCTACCCCTAATTTTAAGGTAAACACCAGATTAGTATAGAACAGTAATGGGGATTGTGTGGCCCTTCAGCTATTGTAGAATTGTAACTTTAAGACTTCTTTGCCATTGACTATGCTGGCTAGGGCTAGGGAGGTTGGAGTCCACCAACATCCAGATGAATACTTGTGGCACATCCACAATGCTCCATCTTATCCAAAATGTATTGCCAGCAATGATTAGGGGATAGATGAATAAAGGAGGGTGCACCAGAATGCACAAACCCTGCAACTTCCAACCTTCTTGAACAGAACAGCCCCAATTTGAGTGAGTGCAGCCATTTTCAAGCCAATTCATCTAGGGCAGGGGTAGGTAACCTTTCCCCTTTAAGGGCCGAGGGACTTCAGCTCCCAGAAGCCTCAGCCATGTTGGCCAATAGTCCCATGTTGGCCAATAGCTCCTGGGATTCTGGGAGCTGAAGTCCCTCGGCCCTTAAAGGGAAAAGGTTGCCTACCCCTGATGTAGGGCATCTCCTCCACCTCACCTACAGCCCTGCTTGCCTGTTAGTATTCCTTTCCCAGATCAAATATAATCCTTTACTTCAGGAACTGCAAGTAAAGTAGAGCTGCAAAGATTTGCTGTTAGCCTTGGCACTTCCTTGTTTATGGGAATCCTTTGTAGCCTATTAACTCTTTGTATCTGAGATAAGGCTGTTGGGCTTCAGGACTATTAGAAAAGCATAACCTCCACCATTTCACAGCTAAAAGCTGAGACATGTGTGGCCAAGATGGCAAAAGTTACTAATGATCACATGAGCTAGGAGATGCTGTAGTGTCGCAGTTTGATTTTGCCTCAGCCTATTGTGAATGACACACTTCCTTGTCCCTCTCCTTTCCTCCCTGCTGAGTTAGGGGGGAAGCACACGAGTCCTTCCAGGATACCACCGGATGGAGCACTGCGGGACCGCAGCCTCCGCACCGCGGCGCTCCTGCGGCGTCCCTGAAAGGAGCGCCAAATTGGTGCTCCTTTTAGAAGACAGGGAAAGTGTGCCCTAAAAGCATAGGGCACACTTTCCCTGCCTTTTCCACCGCAGCGTGTGAGGACGCTGCGGCGGCAGGTTGCCTCCGGAGTGCCGGCCGTGCGGAGGGCCGGCCGCTCCGAGGGCAACCTCGGGAAGAGGAAGGGGCACTGCGCCTGCAGCTGCCCCTCCTTTTCCAGGCCTCGGAGATGACTTTATTAGTCGTCTGCCGAGGCCCTTAATTGAATAAAAACTACTATTGCACTTTGAACTCACTTTGCAGCAATTGAAGTAAGTCAAGGACAAAGAATGAAAGCTGAAGGAGAAGTGAGAGACTGGGACAATTTAAAATGAGCTGAAAAAGTGGGATGACAAAGGATTAATCAGGACTATCCTTGCCAAACTGGCCAGCTGGAGGGTATGAAAAAAAGGGAAGCTGTGATTAGAGTTCTTACTGAGTTATTTGACACTCTAAAACCTCCTTAAGGGCTTTTCAGGGTAATAAGTGGGATGTTTGTACTTCCTGAGTGTCACTCCAAGACTCCTGGAAGCCTGAAACAGAGACCAAATTGCCCACCATAAGCATTACTATTAAGACCAACAGTTTAAAATATGTTGTTCTATCATTCAGACATTTGATAGTCCTGATGAGAAATTTGTCCTCTTAGGAGAAGAGGATACTGTTAGGAAAGAGTATGGAAACAGAATGGTTCACAATTGGCAAACGGGTCAGACAAGGCTGCATTCTGATTGTTCAACTTGTAAGTAGAAAATATCAAACAAAAAGCAGGTTTTGACATGGAAGGAGGAGAAGATAGGAGGAAGAAACAATATGCAGATAACACCATACTATTAGTGTAAAACATCACAGACTTAGAACAATTACTATGGAAAATTAAAGAAGAAAGTGCAAAGAAAGGCTGATTGCTGAACATAAAGAAAACAAAATAATGACCATGGAGGATTTATTCAACCTAGCCAATAAAGGATTTAAAATAGTCAAAGATTTCCCATATCTTGGATCAGACATTGATCAGATTGGAGACTGCAGTCAAGAAATCAGAAGACTAGGAATGGGAAGGGCAGCCATGAAAGAACTAGAGAAGATCCTAAAATATAAAGATATAAAACTGAAGAATAAAATCAGAATTGTCCAAGCCATTGTATTGCCCATTACCATGCACAGATGTGACAGTGTAAAAAGGTGATAGAAAGAAAATCAAATCATTTGAGATGTCGTGCTGGAGAAGAGAGCTGAGGACATGGTGGATGGCTAAAAGGATAAACAAGTGGGTCCTTGAACAGATCAAGCCTGAACTCTCCCTGGAAGCCAAAGGCCTTTGCAGACTGCCAGAAATAGTGCACATTAAATTGAGGCACTGCCCTGGCTCAGTGCTAGGGAATCATGGGAACTGTAATTTATTGTGGCACCAGAGCTCTCTGACAGAGAAGGCTCAATGTCTCAGAAAAAAATACAATTCCCATTATTCCCTAGCACTGAGCGAGGGCAGTGTCTCAATTTAATGTGCACTATTTCTGCCAGTCTGCAAAGGCCCCAAGATGATTAAACTGAGGCTGTCATATTTTGGCCACATCATGAGAAGGCATGACTCACTAGAAAAGATAACAATGCTAGGGAAGGTAGGAGGCATAGAAAGAGGGGAAGATCACACACCTGATGGATAGACTCAATCAGAGAGGTCACAGGCCTGAACCTGCTGGACCTGAGAAGAGAAGTTGAGAATAGGAGGTCTTGGAGATGTCTCTTTCATGGGGGCACCATGAATCAAGTTAGGGTCAAGGGCAGTTAATAACAACAACAAAACTATTTGGACATTAATGTATACCTTCTTTTGTCTTAGTACCTAGCTCCATAGACCTTCCCACAGTTGACAGATGAAAAATAAGACATGTATGGCAAAGCAACATCAGGGGATGGTCAAAATATCAAATGTATTAATGAAGAATGGACAAACTAAGAGAGGTTGCAGCAGTTTGCTTTTGCCTGAGCCTACAGAGAAAGGCAAGATTCTCTGCCTCTTCTCCTCTTCTCCCTGCTGAGTTAATTGAGTGCAAACTACTCTTTCACTTTGAACTCAATTTGCAGCAACTGAGGTAAGCTGAAAACAAAGGAGAGAAATGGTAGGAGAGGGAATATGGGGCATTTTACAAGCAGCTGAAAAAAAATGGCATTGCGGGATTAATCCAAATCCTAGTCCAAATCAGGACAGTTCAAGACCATGCCTCATGCTGCTGAAGCAAGTCATGTGAACAGTACAATTTAATTGCAGTGATTTTTTTCCCAGGCAAAACTCTAAGTTTTCAGATGAGTAAGGTATCAGGAATAGTCTGAGCATCCATATGGAAACCCTCTGGGCAGAACTAGATGTTGAGAGACCAAAATGAGTTTCCCAGTCTTGGGTGGGAAGAAGGGAGGAGGAGCTCTAGCACTACTTTTTGTATTTATTCACAATATTTACAGGCTTCTGTTGGGAAACCAAGACCTAATTTTGGGGAATTTAGAATTAGCTCAAATGTGAGAGGGAAGTGCCCAACTTCGCTTCTGAGATCTTGTCCAATTGTCTATGGGAGGTATAAGAATTCTGGCTAGGGAAGACACTGAAACGGACCAAACTCCAATTAAAGTCTAAAATATTTATTTGACAAAATAGGCAAGCATCCAAATGCAACACACATACACACACTCTCTAGAAGAATGAACAGGGAAGAGCAAGAGTCGGGGAGACAAGAGGGAAACCAGGATGGAGGGAGATATACTCACACCTGAGAGACTCTTCTGGGCTTCTGGGGGTGAATGAGGATGAGTTCTGTGGAAGGGGGCACAACCGGCAAGAGAGGGGGTTGCAGGAACTATCTCAGAGCACAGACCGA
>JAIPUX010001232.1:5326097-5340602 GCA_020142125.1 Phrynosoma platyrhinos
TTCCACTTTATTTTCACTTTCTGGCCCACATGTGATAACGTCCTTAGTGCCTGGTGCTGCTGTTTGGAGCAGCCAGCCTGGCAAGTTGGCCCTTTGTCCTCCAACCTTCTCCAAGCACTCACACTGACCCTTTTCCTGGTAGTGGTAGCAATCTCTGTTGAGTGGAATGGTGGAAGGCAGAAAAGATAAGCTAACATTTTTTAAAAAAAATCCAAGTAACTTGAATCTTCATTGCAGCTCATGTTTTCCATGTGGTTTCCATTCCTTGTTGCTGGCTCTTCTGCTCCTCACTGGCAGCACCCCACAAAGAGGCATCAAAAAGCAGCCATCAATGTGATTTTTCTTTCTCCCCCTGCCGTTGTTCAATCTGAATCATAAAAAGTAACTGGCAGAAAAGCAGTGAGTTATAGCCATGATTGTTACAGACAAAAAGCAACACTGTTTCAGTTTGTTCCTGCAAAAAGTAACTAATTTCCAAAATATCTAGTAGTAACACAATATTTTCAACCTCTGGTTTTTATCTCAAAAGAGTATGTGTAGCTGAAGTCAATTGAGTCTACACTCTATTTTACTGTACTAATTGATTAATTAACTAGTTCATCTAATCTAATATAATCTAAGCCCTTGTTTAGAGAGAGATGTTTTCTTGGAGCTGCTCCACCAGCTGTCTGTGGAATACTGTGAATTCTTTCCTTGGGAAGTAACACTTGTTAATTGACAGTGAAATCAGAAAGAGGTTTCTTGACAAAGAACCAGCCAGATGTGTTTCTTCTAAATGAAACACCTCTATCTCTCCTATCCTGTTCCAATAATGAGTGGCCAGCAACATTTCCAGCAAGCCATGGTAAACTCTGTGTGTGTGTGTGTGTGTGTGAGAGAGAGAGAGAGAGAGAGAGAGAGAGAGAGAAGGCTGTGAAGAGGGGAAGGGATAGGAAGGTGATAGCAGAATAAGAGATCTGATCTGTGCTGTTCTACACACCTGAATCAGAACAAACATAAAAAACAAATTTTGTATGTTCATCCTTAGCACAACCCATTCTGAAAATTATGCAAATGTTAAATCTAATAAAACCTATCACATCTAATTTATTAGCAACAGATTCTACCCCTGTTTAGCAGAGTCTTTTGGAAGTAATGTCTCTCAAGACAGCTTGGAGGCACTCCATTAATTGCAGACTAATGGAGTAGTGGGAAGGGGGAAGGAGGCAAGGGGGAAACCTAGAGGTGAGTGTTTTAGGGAGTCCATGGCTCCAATCAAGTAGGGCTGCCAACTAGAATCACTCCAGGCCCTATCCCCCTGGTGATGTCATCAAGCATTATGCAGTAAGTACTAGCCACAGCTGCTCACAGCTTGTCATACAAATACAGAGAGAGGGAGAGAGAAAAAATGAGAACATACTTTCATGTTTGGAAATTGTGAGGTAATTTAAGTATCCTAAGGCTTTAGCCTTTGGTAAGGAAACAAAAATATTTAAATTTCAAAAATATGAAAGCCAAGCCTGTTAGAATCTGGGAAGCTTATCGCTCTACTAAATAATCCTTACCTTTACTGGCTTTAATCTTCTTCCAGGATGCCCCCGGATGTTATCAGACGTAACTCGCCACCAATTTAACCATGATGCCACTGGCTAAATTCAGCCCAGGTGAATTTAGGGCTGAAGCTGAAGCTCCCCGGCTTCGAAAAAGTGCCGGCTTCAGCCCGAGTCTTACCTGGCTGGTGGCATTGCAGCTAAATCAGTGGTGTCTTACATCTGATAACATCCAGAGGTATCCTGGAAGAAGATTGAAGCTAGCAAAGGTAAACTGGCTTATTTAGTGGAGCGATAAACTCTTGGCTTTAAATTAGCAGAGTAGCAGAAATGTGCCTTTGCCTAACTATGCTTCCCTGTGACTGACTCCAAAAAAACAACAAACATGTTGCTTGTAGTTTAAAACAATGGTTTTAATCTATATTTACATAAAATGCTATATCCTAATCTAACTAGTGAATAGTTCAGGTAAAGAGAAATATTTATCTCACCATCTTTCCGAACAAAGTTGAGAGAAGAGAATTTGGGAATGGCTCAGGATGAAATCTTGAGAGAGAATCTGTTAATCTCAAAGAGGAAGTGACCTAGGTCACATGGTTAGTTTTTGAATGAGGGAGGGAGGGAGGGAATCCCTATTTATCTAAGAAGGGGGAAAGAGAATGCAAAGATTTTCTAACAGATATTAAGACAGAAATTTAAGCTAAAGGGGTTGTTCTCAGATCAAGTGAAATGGGGGGGATTAGTCCTCACTTATATGTTAAGGAACATTTAATCTGCTCTATCAATGTAGAGGTTGGATGAGGTTCAGAGGCTGTGAATTTGAGGGAAGGAGAAAACAAAGGGGGGTTGCAGACTGCCAGAAATAGTGCAAATTGAGTCCACTTCTAGGGTTAGGATTAGTGCTAGGGAATCATGGGAATTGTTGTTGTTTTTCCTGACACACTGAGCCTTCTTTGTCAGAAAGCTCTGGTGCCACAATAAAATACAGTTCCCATGATTCCCTAGCACTAACCCTAACCCTAAAAGTGGACTCAATTTGCACTATTTCTGGCAGTCTGCAACCCCCCAAAGTTAACACATAGATGACTCCCCTTAGAATCTTTGCAAGTTTCAGCAATAATAAGCCTTGCAAATGTTAGTGAGCTGCCTTTCTCCAACTGAGTGGGAGATCTGCATGCAGCCTTTTCAACTTGTCCAGGGCTAAGTCCACCAAATCTATAGAATCTGCATTTTTATAGAAATAGCAATGGCAAGAACATTTCTATACCACTTACCTGTGAACTAGCACTACATGGTTTACAGTGTGTAACCAATTGCCCCCAACAAGCTGGGTACTCCTTTTACTAACCTACAAAAGGATGGAAGGCTGAGTGGACCTGGGATCAAACTCACAACCTTGTGGCTGCAGTATTGACATTTAAACATTGTGCCACCATGGTATTATGCACACCAGGGCTCTTGTCTAGAGATTACACACCAAAGCTGGAGACACAAGGGCAGGCCCTGAGGTTTGGCAACCCTCATTACAGATGGGAAACTCCATGCATCTGATGAAGTAGACCTAAACCTAGGAGAGCTTATGCTTCTTTCTCTCAGTTAGTCTCAAAGGTGTTATGATAAATCAAGCATTTTCTATGTTGTGTGTGTGTGTGTGTGTGTGTGTGTGTGTTTTCTGGTATAACCCTAAAACAGAAATCCAGTGGCCACCATGCACCCAGAGGTGAGTTGGTCACATAGGCACACTGGTTATGTAGACCCCAGCACTCATTTACAAATCAATCAACCAGTTTCAGGAGTTGCAAACAGAGAGATTCACACCTCTGGAGACAAGGAAGCTAGAAGATTTATGGCCCAGATGACTTTTGGCCAAAAGATAAATAAGACCCATTACCTTCCTCTGAAATCTATCTACTTCAAGGAAACATTTATGTTAATTTGGCTCTTTTGATATACAGCAATCAAACTTTGCCCCAGGCTATTTTCAGGCTATAAAAAGACTACCAAAATTCTGTTTAAATGTGACTGGTTAGAATTCATGGTGGCACTAGATCATTCTGAATTCTGGTCCAACTTTGACTCATTCTTTGGTCCTATCCCTTCATCCAGTCGAGTCCAGCTATACATCAGTCCACCTGGAGCACTCTGGACACATATCATCATTAGAAAAGCCTCATGTCTATTCCATGCTAACCTGTTTTATTCCTGAGTTCATGTGAGAATGTGTGAGAGAATGTTTGTATCCCTGATCCCATAATAAATTTACAAATCAATCTGAAGAAATCTTGTATCTGTGGATCTATGCCCTTAGCTCTCGCCATATAAATTGGGCTTGCCTCCTGTTAACTATTTGAGCTAATTACAATCCCCCAAGTTCAAGTCCATTTTACATTTGACGGAGAATGCAGGAAACCCCCGAGGTCTGAATATTCCAAATTGTGCAGTTGGGGTATTCTAATCTCAGACATAGAGGTTTAAAAAGGATATAGATTACACAGACATAACAGCAATTCTGTGTGTGTGTTGGTTCTGTGTGCTTGACCACAAGGGCTTTGGGTCTATCGTGATTGGCTGAACCCATTTCACCATCTTGGTTGGATGTTCTACAGGCTGGCTCTGGCTTGCTACCCAGTTGTGGGCTTCCAGTCACCCATGGATGTAGTGTCAGCATAGATTCCTGACACCCTATTTTTATTTTCTCTATTGTGGATCAGGAAACAGTTGATAGGATCCATTAGGTTCCCTCCCCCTCCCACTTCACCAGATTAGTTCAGGTTCAGAATCCACATTGCAACAGTGATAGAAAAGGAGAGTAACATCCATAGCTTTGTTCAAGCCACTTCTGTTAGGGAGATGTCTGTTCAGAGGGCCTGGCACAAAGAACTTGAGAAGTGAGAGTTGCAAACCCTTGATTGCAGAGTGGGAAGCCCTGGTGAACCCCTGTGCTCCCTTCAATTGAGACGGGTAACCCTTGGTTGAAAGGCAGTGCCAATCATTTTATAAAGGCTGAACAGGTTTAGTTAGGGACAGGATTTTAATTCTGGCAAGCTGAACTGTGGACCTTCCACATGTCAGAATTCCCTAGCTAAAATATTTCAGATGGCTACAGCCCAGACTGAATCAAACCTTCCCCCCTCTGGTCCAGTCCAAGGCAGAGTCTCGGAGTCGTTTCTGCAGAAAGGCCATAGCGTCTTGGTGACCAGGGCTGCCTGGACTAGCTGAGGGGAAGTCCCTGGGGTTACCACCGCTCAGCAATGGGATGCAAGTCCCCAGGTGCCGGACAATCTGAATAGCTGGATCTCCCTACAGTGAAAGGAAATCCTACACGTTGTTCTCTTTGAGGCAGCTGAACCCCCTTGTGAGTCCAGAGAAGTCCCAGTGGTTGTCGACCGGTCTAGGCAACTGGACGCTCTCACAGTTCAGTCAGCCCCCCTTTTCCCCTAAACTTGGTATACAAGTTAGCCAACATAAAAGAAATAATGGAAAAGGTGTCCACTGCAGTGGCAAAGTTGACTAAGGAAGAGTAGCTGCAAGACCGTTTAGAAAAAGGGATTTTGGAAAAGGGACTTAATCCCCAGAAAGCCACTGGCTTCCTAACAGAAGATCCTTTTGCAATATTGTTAAAAGTTTATAATGCTAAAACAGAGAAGAGGAGGTTAGGCAAAGCAGTGTCCCAGGAAGCAAAGGACACATGGGCAGCCTGGGGACTTTGGATGCTTGCACATGAAGCCACCCAAGAATATCAGAGACTAAAACAGGATTTGGAAACCTTAAAGAGACAAATAGGAGACATGGTCACACAGCTTAGAGCAGGGGTAGGCAACCTTTCCCCTTTAAGGGCCGAGGGACTTCAGCTCCCAGAATCCCAGGAGCTATTGGCCAACATGGGACTATTGGCCAACATGAATGAGGCTTCTGGGAACTGAAGTCCCTCAGCCCTAAAGTCCCTCAGTCCCTCAGCCCTTAAAGGGGAAAGGTTGCCTACCCCTGGCTTAGAGAAAAGGTGGCAGAGAACACATTGTTAGTACACAACACCAACAAAGCTTTCAAGAGAGCAGAAAAGTCAGAAAGAGAAAATGTCTCTCTGCACAGTCAAATGGAAGATTTAACAGACAAACTAGAACAGGCAAAACATGATGCCAGTTTTATTCTTGCTAAGACAAATGCAGAAGTAGCAAAAGCCAATCACATTGCATGTGGCCATATCATCAGGGAGTTACAGAATAAGTTGCACACTTGCAGTGCTCTTGTAACAACACTACAGTCTGAGCTTTTAGAACCAGCAGCTCAAATTATGGATTTTCATGAATCCCTACCAGAGAATGGCAAAGCACTTTACCGGTATCATCCCCAATGGGAAAAAAAGTAAAGAGTGTCCTCTAACAACCCTTTCATTTCAGTCTTTTCCACAAAAGAACAGATCCCTCAGGATGTCCTGGTTGACCCAGTAAGGACCAGGGAAATAAAGGAAGTTCAGAAAACTGGAAAACAGGGAGCTATACACAAAACCATAACTGAGACTACCCCATGGACTTTGTCAGAGATGAAACTGGTAACAGATCAGCTAGGGACTCTCAATCCAAGAACAGGAATTAAATGGATGACCTCTGTGCTTCATGCATACTCCAGCACAAAAGGTCCAGAGCTAACTCAAGTGGCTAGACCAGGGGTAGGCAACCTTTCTCCTTTAAGGGCCGAGGGACTTCAGCTCCCAGAATCCCAGGAGCTATTGGCCAACATGGGACTATTGGCCAACATGGCTGAGGCTTCTGGGAGCTGAAGTCCCTCGGCCCTTAAAGGGGAAAGGTTGCCTACCCCTGGGCTAGACTATGTTTAGATTCTGCATACTCAGGTCCATTTGAAGCAACAGTATCCAATCATGATTTGACCAGCTGTTATATGTTTGGATGGATGAAGAAAATGGTAGAACTCTTGTGGCCAGGCACCATAATGAGAGCCATGTATCAAAATGAACAGCAAACTCCAGATGAGGCTCCCGATACTTATGTGACACGTTAAAAGATGCTGGGCATTCTGTCCAGGATGATCCCAGATAACTGAAATGGAGAACCAACTTAGAGGATACCAGCTTCATTAAGGAAATTTACCAAGGGCTTCAAGAGTCAGCCAAAACCTATCTGGGTTCAGCATTCATGACCCTTGATACCAGTGACGTCCCTGCCACTGGTGTCACCCAGTGTGGCAGGGCTTGAGAGGTGGAAGGGGCAGGGCTTGAGAAGAGGAAGGGTCAGGGCTTCTACAATGAGGCACAGGAATGTGCTCAGACAGGCCAAGCATGTGCTCACACCCGCACCTGCCCTGTTGCAGGCCCAATCCTTGCTGTTGCCTCCTTCTCCTCAGAGGAGAAAGGATTGCCAGCAAGGAGCTGGTAGGAACACGCATGCTTCTCCTGGCAGTCCTCAGCACCACCCCCTTCTCCTCAGAGGAAAAGGAGAAGTACTGAGGTGAGCTGGGAAAGCACAAGCTTCTCCTGAGAGTCCTCAGTGCCACCCCTTCTCTCCAGAGGAGAAAGGGACAGTGCTGAGGTGAGCTGGGGAAGCACACACTTCTCCTGGCAGTCTTCAGCACCTCCCCTTCCCCTCAGACGAGAAAGTGACAGTGCTAAGGCAAGCTGGGGAAGTGCATGTTTCTCCCAGTAGTCCTCAGCACTTCCCCTTTCTGATCAGGGGAGAAAGGGACAGTGCTAAAGGGAGCCAGGAGGTGCATGCACACAGCCTGCTGCTGGCCCATTCTCCTGAGAAGAACAGGACTGTGGCAGGGATGGGGGGGCGACTGGGTGTCACTCCCCTCTGGGGTGTCACTCGGTGTGGTCTGAACCCCCTGCATCCCACCAGTGACACAACTGCTTGAATAGGATGATTTTATGAAGTGCACACATGCAGCCTTGCAAGTATTTTGGGCCAGAGAAGTGAAAAAGGGAATGGACACCACTATAACAGGCAGACAGACAAAGCCAGGAAACAAAAGGGAAGATAAAGATGGAGAGCCAATGCACACAGTCACATACTGAAACAATGGCCCTCATGGCTGCTCCGAGAAGAAAATAGAAAGCCACACTCAGAGGGTTATAGGAGAATGGACATTGGGGGAACATCCATTTCAACTCCTATCAGAGAGACAGTGGACCCAATCCCTCAAGAGAAATCCTATGATGATCTGACCCAAACTCATCCTATTCACAACTTAGGAGACACATTTGGAACCAACATATACAACAAGGAGTGGATACTAAACTGCAAGATAGAAAACTGCTTCCACAATTGATGCAAGCATTGGGACAAGCAATAGAAGAAAAATATAAAGTCAATTATCCTCCTGCCAAGCCTGTGAATAGAGATTAGGACAACCTGGGATCTTCAGGTTGCCTGAGAGTGATCACCCAGAGGGAACACATCTGAGGTGCCCAGAAAAACAGACAGGAACGTGGATCCCTTGAGCTGAAGACGAACCTGTCCCTTTAAACCCTGAGCTCCCACAGAACCCACTTTCAGTAGTTATGGAAGAATTGGAACAGACCATAGAACAGGAAATAAAGAGCCTAACTCCCAGACAAAAGCTACAATTCCAGCAAATTATTGCCACCCTAACTCCCAACTTCTGGGGATTACTTATGCACAGACTGGTATTAGCCCCCAGAAGAATACAAAGTTGTTAGTGGACTCAGGAGCTGAATTAACACCTTACACCCAAGCTTGGCTAGCTTTGGTATGAAGACTCCAAAAACCATGGCACTAGTAGGATATAGAATGGGCAGACAACAAGCTCCAAGCTGGGATAAGATCCCTCTGTGAGTCGGATCCCTTCGAGACTGCATTCAAACATATGAAAACTAGGGAGAGGACAATAGTATTATGGATGTGAGATTCTTGAGGCAACAGCAGCTGACTGTAGACCTGGCTAATGGGTTCCTCTGGCAATTGGAAGAGGGTCCATTGCAGATCTCAGACAGTCACAGGTGTGCCACCCCAAAAGCCCCAATGCCTCTTTTCCATTTGACCACAGACTCATGGGTAGCAGCTTTTCCAGAGGTGTGGATTAAAGATAAGATTGAGTATGGCACAGTCAAGGATGCTTGTGTGTTGATAGAGGGAAAAGATCCTCCTCCCCAAAAACAATACAGATACCCCAGAGAGGCAGAAGAAGGGATCACCAAAACCATAGAGGGGCTGTTAAAATGGGACATCGTTATGCCAATGCAGTCCATTTGCAACTCACCTCTATGGCCCGTTTTGAAGGTGGACAGCATCACATGGAGAATGACAGTAGATTTCAGAGCCCTCAATGCAGTCACTCCTCCAGTAGTTCCTGTGGTAGCTAAATACAATGGGATCTTAGCTATGATCACAGCCAGAGCAAAGTTCTATAGCGTTATAGTCTTGGCCAATGCATTTCATTCTATCCTGCTACACAAGAGCTGCTTATACAAATTCGCATTTGAATTCAGGGGCATCCAATATGTATTTAAGAGATGCTGTCAGGGTTTTCACTCCAGCCCCAGTATATTCACATGTGCTAAAAATGTGCACAAAATTGTGCCCCGTGTTTTGTCCCATGTGAATGACATGCTGGTACATTCCAATTCAGAAAGAAAGACAGCAGATGTCACCAGAGAGGTTCTTGCCCAGATCAGAGACACAGGATTCACAGCCAATATGGACAAAGCGCAGTTAATGCAAACCCATGTAAAATATCTAGGACTAAACCTCAAGCCTTACTGCAGATCACCAGACTCCCAGTGGGTAGAGACTATTGGACACTCCTAGCTCCTACGGATGTAGCTTCTTTAAGAGCTTTCACATTCAACTTCTCCCAGGAATTCATTGAATCTTTTGCCATCATGGCCAAGCCTTTATATGATTTGCTAAAGAAAGGAGTCATCTGGTAATGGGGACCTAAACAAAAGGAAGCTTTTGTCACACTAAAGAGAGGTCTAGCACAGACGTCAGCTCTTGTTCACCCTGCTTGTTCATAAGCAAGCCCTTTTACATCCAGCTAGCAGTTTCAGACATCAATTTAGAAGTTGATCTTTCTCAGCTCTGCAACAGAACTCAGATAGCAGTAGCTTATGCATCCAAAAACTTGTCACCTACAGAAATCAAATACAGCCTATGTGAGAAAAATCATCTTGCCTTAATTTGGGCACTGACTAGATTGAAATTCATCATAGGAGGACCAAAAGTCATTGTACAGACACCACACACACCCTTAAAATTTATACTCTCTGGAAAAGTACAAGATGGACAAGTACACAATAAGACAGGATAGTTAAATGGACCCTTGAACTAACCAAGAGAGGTATAGACTACCACAAATAGCCATGCGAGCCTTCACCTCCCTATGACTTGATTGTCATCAGAGCCACCCACAAGTGCCCCTTTTCTCACATTAGAGAAGATAGGTGGCCAGCGAAAGCAGGTGAATCCCTCCAACATGCACTTTTCCAAAGGTTCACTTGTTGGTTTTTTGACGGGTCATCCTCCTGCCCTGAAGGAACCCACTTAATGGGATGTGGAGTGATCCATGTGAATGATGCTCACACACTTCAAGGAGCCGTTTGGCCTCATTCCAGCCAAGATGCTGACGTAGAAACTCTCAGTGCTGTGCTGGAATTTGAGTGCCCTGATGTACCTTTAGCTATTTACATGTATTCACAATGGACAGTGAATGCAGAAACAGATTGGCTTCCAGTGTGGTTAGAGAGTGGAAGGCAAGTGACGGCAAGGTGGTAGCACATGCAGATAAGTGGAAGATAGTAGCCCAATTGCTCTAAGAAAGGACAGCCACAACCTGGGTTTCCTATGTCAAGGGACATCAAAAGGGAAATATCGAAGAAACTCTGTGGAACAACTGGGCAAATGCACTAGCCAAAGAGGCTTTGACACCTGGACCTGAATCTGAACCAGAAACCCCTGTAGATCCTAGCAATGTTAAGCAGAAGGAACCCCTCATGCCCCCAACCTTTGATTTAGCAGAAGTACAGAAGGGATACTCAGAGATCAAAGAGCTCATAGATGCAGGAAAAAATCCCACAGGAAGATATAAAGTGAAAGAAAAGAAGGAGTGTGGTGGGCTTTAGATGAAGAAAATTACAGCTGCATAGTCCCCAAGAAACTCCGAGGAGATCTAATTCAGTTTGTCTATGAATGGGGACACAGGGAAAGACAAGCCACTTATGACAGAGTGAGGGAGACAGGATGGTGGCCCCAGGTGTGGCAAGAAGTAAACCAGTGGGTAGACAATTGTCTATCTTGCACCATGGTAAAATCAGATCAGAGCAGTCCTAAAGCCCTGATCTGACACCAGCACATTGAAGGTCCATGGGCTTGTCTCCAAATAGACTTCATCAGCCTCCTACTGACCACTCCTAAACAAAACAAGTATTGCCTCACAATCATTGATCCCTTTAGCAAATGGGTGGAGGTGTTTCCAATGAAAGACAACACTGCCATTACTAATGCCAGGGTTCTGTTTATTCAAGTTCTGACTCTGTTCGGGATGCCACATACTATAGATCACTATTGTAGGATGCACTTCTCAGGAGAAGTGATGAAAGAGCTGTGTAACGCCACAGGGATTTGCCAGAGGTTTCATATAACCCATCATCAGCAGAGCTTGGTTCAAACTGAAAGGACAAATAGGACTCTAAAGGAAGCATTGTGAAACGTAGTGTGTGCATCTGGAAAAGACTGGGATGCCAAACTTCCCATCATCATTCCTTAGAGGAACTATAGCTTCCCACAGATTCACCCCTCATCAGGTCATGACTGGGGAAAAAATGTTGATGCCTGAAGCATTCTGGCTAGATACTACACTTTCCCCCAACTTGGACCCTGTGGTCTTAAACCAAGAAAGGGTCCATTCCCTAGTTCAGAGCATTAATCACATCCACTGCCAGGTTAAAGAAAAATTAGGGGAAAACATGCAGGCCATAGAACCTAGGCTGGGTTGGGTTAGAAACCTCCAGCAGTGGGATGTTGGTCATCTTGTACTGTACGGGAATTTTTCTCAGAACTGCCATGCCCTATCTCCTAAATGGGTGGGTCTTGTTAAGATCACTGGGAGAGTGTCTCCACCAATTTACCAGGTGTGCATTCCCAACCAACATGGAGACAAACTTAAATATTTTCACCCCTCCCAGCTCAAAGAATGGAAGGGAGCCTGGTCCTTGTAAAGCCTGTGGCATGGGACCAGTCCACATTGCGTGTAATTGATCTGTCTGAAACCATTTTGTTCCCCAAGGGTGGGCAAATTAAGCTCAAAATTTAGTATGCCTCTGTTTCCCTACAGGGACAAGAGATGGCTAGATGCCTGTACAGATGGATTATATGGATGGCTTCATGTGAGATTGTGGGCACTGCCCTACTTACCTACCCAACACAGTTTAACACCAGTTGGGAATACAACATCCAAGCTGACTGCCACTGGGTGCCCCCATATCCTGGGATTTATGAGGTTTTAGATGCTATGGAAGAAGCCTGAGAATGGTATGATAAAAAGCTTCCAATTTGGGTGATCACAAGAGTGATTATTAGTGCCAACAAAAGCATCAGGTCTATGTTGTTTCTGATAGGCCCCAGAGGACATAAATGGGTAGACCCAGATAGCAGAAACCTCAATTTGAAGTTTGTAATGTGGAATTGGAACCACTTTGATCTCAGATATGATAAGATTCCCATTCCTTCCAAACTACCCTGACTTTAGATAAAAATGTTGTCCGACATGGACATGGAAGACCAGGCTGTTCACATTTGCTAACATCACCCAAATGCTTGCAAATTGTGATGTGACTTGTCATTGAATAGGATGTCTCTACTTTTATATATCCCCAGATGTTTTAAAAGAACCACCTCTGTACTTGGGAAACATATAGACAAGACATCTCCACCTTTGCCTATTCTGAAGCACAACCCATTTTTACAACCATGGTTCTTAATCTGACTGTAGTAAATGTGACCAGCTTGGAAACCTTATTTAAAAGCAGTCTGGGCTCAATGGATGCAAAGAGAAAAGTAATGGCAAGCAATAATGCACTGCCTTTTTAGATCAAAGAGAGATGGTCTGGGCATGGTGCTTGGATCTTTGGGAACAGGAGGAGCAATTTTAAATGCCATAGATGCAGAAGTAATTGCAAACAAATTAGGGTTGATGGATTCAAAAATGAGAAACCTAGGAATTTCAATCAGCTGTGGGCTGATGAACATGGCACAAAGGATTGATTTGATAGGACATATTTTGCCTCAATGGGTGGGAACTGAAAAAGAAATTATTTTGGATTTAGAGCATTATCTTCAAAATATTATATATAACCTTTCTATTGCTATACAATGTACACAGAACCAAAGTAGTCTCGGCTTTTTCTTCATAACTGATACAAGCCACTTTAATGAAGTTGATATATCCAAAAATCATGAACCTGTTCAGAAACATATATGCAGACTCTTTAGAATATCCTGCTGATTTAATGCAAGTGGTAGGAGCTCAATGGAAAGAAATGGTTTTCGAGGTTGGCATTTATCATGAAAGAATATGGGAGCCCCAACTATTACATCCAATTTCCTACCTCAGACTCCCCCTGGCAAAAAGTAATACAACTGTCTTGACAGAAAAGTTACTCCATTGGAGTAATGGAGCCCACCTGTTTGATCTAGCTGGCTGCATTAAAACACAAGAGTCGGTTCATTGTTACAACACACTACATAGCACTCTTGTCCAAGATGTGCATGAACATATAATAATTCCTGTCCATTCTACTGTTTTAGTTCAAATGACAGGTGACTGTTTCTGCCTGCGCATCCCATGTGAATTTCTCAGAATTCTAATTCTGGGATACTCTTTAAAAAAAACAATAGAAGTTTAGGGAATCCATGTTTTTGTAGATTGCATTTAATAGACTTTTTGGAAAAGAATTTTATTTACATGAAGAGGTGAAAGATTATGCAACAGACATGCCTTATTTCATTAATTCTGAAATGGTACAGAGATTTCATCTAGTAAATGAACTCCCCCTGATGCGGTGGTTGCGTCTGCTCACTAATCTGGGCGAGGTAGCCTGAAGAATTGAGAAAACTGAGTCACCGATTAGGACAGTGGTGGATCTCAGAGCCAAACAAATCATCAGAGTCACATAGGACATCAAACTCGTGTCAGAGAACTCATGGTGGGACAGCCTCAATTGATCAGCAACTGGCCAAGCCATATTACACATGATTACTAACCCAATAGCCATAATTTTGTGATTACAGATTGGTACCATAGCCAGTTCCATTATCACTGTGATTTAGATCAAGAGAAAAGTGACAGAATTAAATGCAATCTGAAAGGAAGCCTATCTTCCCCCCTGGAACTCTGCCCCCTTAGCTGCTCCTTTTTGGCTGACAAGGAAATGGAATTTACTTCTGTTATTTAAGCCATTTTGTGAGGGCAGGAGAATTTGGGATCTTTTCCCCACCCAAAGATTAAAAAGGGAAGCCTTGGAAGTAATGCCTTGTGCAGATGTAAGCCATATTTCTTTAAGCATGACTTCATCTTTAGAGCCATTGCTGAAACCTAAGGTTCAATGTACTCCTCATATGGGAGTGTTCACTGAACCCTTCAGGTCCACCTGTCTGCACAGTGTGTTACCACCAAGGCTAAAACCCAGATCTTATCTCCCTGCGGAGACAACCTTGAGAATGATTTTTCAGCGATTTTTCCAAAGGGTCCCCACTATCCTCAATGTGATTTTTACTTAGGATTCCCACAGTCACAAGCCACTCAAATATTTGGGTCTTTTGTTCCAAAGAGCTTTAATTTAACTGTTTTTGGGTAGTTTTTGCCAAAATTTGGACTAATTTGCACAATCTCCCATCCTTCCCAGCTTGACCAGGAAGCCAGAGACAGCCAAAATGGACCCCACTCAATTTCTTAAAGGCACAGGGCCTATATTTTTTAATTTTTTTTACTAATTTTAATTTGAAGT
>JAIPUX010001232.1:5356137-5381935 GCA_020142125.1 Phrynosoma platyrhinos
AAGGAGCAGAGTGAGGTTATGTGGAATGGTTGGTCTGCTCTCCAAACCGTTCTGGGAAACAGAGGGAACAGAAGGCGGGATAGCTTTCAAACAGCAGTCCTGTCTTCTTTTGTAACATATGTTCCTTTATTACGACTATACCCCCCATTCCCCTGCACAACTCCAATAGCCGCCCCTGCCACATTCCCGGCTTCAGGGAGAATGGCAGGACTCAAGGCCACTAGAGGACTGTGGTGGGTGGGACCTAAAATGCCTCCAGCCTCATGACCTATCTGTTAAGATGACAATAAAGATAGTAATGGTCATATGGCTGGTAGGTAGATGTTATGCTGCCCACCCCCTCGTCGGTCTTAGATTAACAAGCTTCAGGGAGAAGATGACTCGGGCAAACCTGAAGGCCAATGCCCACCTTCCCCGGCCTCTGTTCTGCTGCTGGTGCCACCACGTTCCTGGAGAAGATAGAAAGGGTCCTTTTATAAAGTCCCAGCTAGGCTCTACAGGAGCAGTGAAGCCGCTGCTGAGATGGAGCTTCAGGAAGTGGATGACTCGGGCAAGCCTAAGGACAACGCTCACCTTCCCCAGAAGCTTCTGAAATCACTGTAGGTGTTGTCAATGGGCCCAGAGTCCTCCGCTTGGCCCCCGGACACTGCCTCAGTTGCCGCTGGTGCCAGGGGAGGTGTTCCAGCGGGCTTTTTATGCCCGCATTCTCCCAGCTCTTGATGCTTCTGAGGCTGCTGCAGGGCCGCCCAGGTGTTGTCAATGGGCCCAGAGTCCTCCACTTGGCCCCCAGATGCTGTATTACAGTATAGATGTTTAAACCACTGTATTACAATATAGTTGGTACTGGGGTGTTCTCTGCCACTCCCCTCCTCCTGGGATGGCTCCCAAGCCCCTCGGCTGCCTCCGCATCCACGCTGGCATTTGGAGCTGGATTGAAAGGTCTTGGCCCCACTGGCGCTGCCTGGTGTTAAAGGGGCAGTCCAAGACCTTCAGATCACTCTCCGCCACTCCCTCTCCTCCTGGGATGGCTCACAAGCCCCTCTGCTGCCTCCACATCTGCGTTGGCATTTGATGCTGGATTTAAAGGTCTTGGCCCCACTGGCGCTGGCGGGTGTTAAAGGGGCAGTCCAAGGCCTTCAGATGACTCTCCGCCACTCCCTCTCCTCCTGGGATGGCTCCCAAGCCCCTCTGCTGCCTCTGCTTCTCTGCTGCCTCCGCCAGCTGTCAACGCTTGGCCATAATGCTAACAAGGATTCCAAAAACCATCTGTCTGGTGACCAAGGCCAGATCACTATACCTAAATTAAAATTTAAAGGGTAAAAGATCATATTAATAGTTTTACTCAAAGAGGGTGTCCATGAATCATTGCTAGTCCATGAACCATCAGCTGCCACTCCCTGGAGAATTATCAAAGGAAAAAAGAATCAATTATAACAATGGTTACAAATATGGTACTAGTCCCTGCCACACTCATAAAAGAGAGAAAAAAGTCAGTCCTTCACATTAGGCAACATGAGGAATTGGTATATAATACATAGGATAAAATGTCAGATCTATATGTACTCTGGGATTAAGAAAATTAAGACTTTGTACACAGGCAATCCAAATTCTGCACTAGGACAAGCTTAATTTTGTGACTTGGATACATAAAGAAAATGAGCAATTTACAAGTGTACATACTTTGTTTCTGGATAACTTATTTTTGCTAGCTAAGGGGAAGGAACAGGCACTGAGTCCCAGTACCAAATATTATGAATAAATCTAATTCAAGCACTTTCCCTTGAAAAAAAAATTGAGATCTGAGCAGCCACTGTACACTTCTCAATGTTTATGCCCAGTAATAAGGGGAAGACCCAATGTTATAGTGGAGAGAGGAGTCACAGTGTTGAAGCTCAGAGACATTAAGTAGCAGGCACAAGAATGTGATCTGCTGCTGTCACCTCCTCCACTAGGACTTTGTTGTTCCTCATGAGTTCAGCTGTAATTCTCACAGCAGCTGGGTGGTGAATGAGGGGGTGTATATTTCTCAACAACCAATGTAAGCTATCCATCCTGTACTTCAAAGTATTGGGCAGAGGGTGGCTTGGTCATATATGGGCAGCACCCATTAGCTTTACATGCTCTTGCTGCAGAAGCAACTGCTAGAATTAGGTATGAATCAACACAGCTGTACTCTCCTTGAGACTGAGGAATTGTCATAATGACAACATGTACTTCAAATTCTACCACTAGCCCCTCTGTAGACTTGTTCCATTTGTTTTAAGTGAAAGCTGACAATCCTATACTATTGACTATGCAAATCTAACATGTCAAAAAGAACATAAATGGCTATAGGAAACCAGTGCAGCCCAACTAGCGCAGTAAAAATATAAGCAAACTTTTGGAATAGAAAAGGATCTCCAGAATGTTAATTACTGGTAATTGTCCTCCCCACACACCCCAAAAACACTTCAATTTTTTAAAAATTGAAGTATGTATCAGAGCAAGCAAATTATCTCCAGGAAAAGTATATCTTCCTTATTCTGTTATCTGAAATATATGCTGCAGTTAGTGATGCCCTTCAAGAGGGTCATAAGGTTGTGATTGCCAATATTCACTGCTCATTCCAAATATAATTCTTATTTGGAGAGTGCTCTGGAGACTGATTTACAATCATATCATTTGGCAGCCTGAACATTGGCCTGTCAATTTTGGTCTCAGGTCACGAAAGAGAAGAAATTGTAGCAATAGACGCTGACTGATAGCTGGACTGCCTGCACCACTGTTAAGGTCAGTGACCCAAATGTTCCCAGAGAATAACTAGAGTTTCCTGCCACCTGACAACTGCAGACATTGAGCCACCTCTGCCAAATCTATCTGATAAATACTTGCATTAACCTCTCCCTTCTGTTTCAAGGCACAGGCTAAGGAACCAAACTCTCTGAAGAAAATTCTGGGGCATGTTCTAGGGAGTTTACTGTTGACCCATTTGATGTAAGTGTGGCTTAGACCACAGACACTTCTTTGAACACAATCCTGCATAGAGTGGCCACATGAAAAATCAAAGGCTCTTGTACCTTTAATAATGATGTAGAGAGTTTCAACAGATATAGCTTCTCAGACAACCCTCTCCTTCCCCCTTACACACAACTGTTAAAGATACATGAGCCCTCTCCTCTTTTTTTATGTGGCCACCATCACCCTCATCCTACAGCTGTAGGATGCAGGTAAAGAGTGGTTGTGAAGGATAAATGATCCCACAGAGTTTCATCTACCCTAAGCTAAGTGCGGCTGGGGGATGGCTTGTAGTCACCTTGCAACAAAATCTGCATTCTTGTGTGTGATAACACCCATTCAAGCCCATTCAAGCCCAATCTCATTCCGTGCTTGGATCAGGCAAAAAATGCTGTGCGATAATCTCCTTAGGTTCCAAATATCAAGTCATCCAGTGTCACAGCTTTGATCTTGAGAACAAACCTCCAGAAAGAAGCCCAATACAGAAAATTTACCCTCAACCTTTTAAAAAGAGATCTTTGGGACAGCTCCAGTGCAGCTCCAAGAAATCATTAAAAAAAATACTGTACAAAGAATGGAACAAGTGGGCACAAACTTACCAACAACCAACAAAATCCAAGGACATCTATTGCATGAGCTCACATTTCTTTAAACCAATCCAAAAGAGCCCTTTATTTATCTTTTCATATTTCTACAATTTTCCCCCTCAAAGTGAGAATTCTCCTGTTCTATTTCCTATACATATACTGAGACTTTGGAGTGCACATACTCTGTGTACTGAAGTGAGACATACCTCACTGACAATGGCTATACTTTCCATATAGAAGGTCCAAAATTCAGTCCATAATATCTTCTGTTCAGAGTCTGGAAAACTTATTTTTCCAAACTCTGCTCTGACAGCATCACAGGTAGAAAAGGGAAAAACCTCTACCTGGGACACAGAAGAGCTACTGCCAGTGAATGGAAGAAAGGAATAATAGTGGACTGGATGGACAGTAAGTACAGCCAGTCCTCCATATCCACAGATTCTTTATCCATGGACTCAATCATCCATAGCTTGAAAATATTCCAAAGATATATAAATTCCAAAAAGCAAATCCTGATTTTCCTTTTTTTATATATAAGGGAGATCATTTTGCTATTCCATTGTATTTAATGGGACTTGAGCATCCATGGATTTTGGTATCCATGGGGAGTTCTGGAACCAAACCCAAGCAGGTACCAAGGGCCTACTATGAGGCAACTTCCTGTCTTCCTATATCTTGCTGTTTAATGCAGAGTCACTATGAGCCAAGCACTGAGAGTTCTGACCTACAATCAAGTGTGGTAGCCCTATTGAATTAAAGAGACTAATCATGGTTTTGAGTCTTATCATATGCTCATTGCCTCTTGAGAACCAACCATTTTATATACATATGCTTCCATCCTCAAAGGAGGTAAATAGTAAAGGACAGACTGAAGTTAACCAAAAGGGTCAATGTTAAAATGATTATGAAAAAGCAAATCTGCAGTGGAAATTTGGCAAGCATATTTGTACATTCATTAAGGCGTTGGACTGACAGCTCAATAAACTTAAGACCATCTTTACCATCCACAAAATTAGACTTTACTTTCCAGCCACTTTGAAGCATTCTGCCAATAAGCCTCAGCCTTCATGCACCAACTACCATTATGTACAAGAGAACAGCATTAGTGGATCAGATCCAGAGATTCCATGGAGTTGCCGATGGCAGCCACTTCCAAAAGGTTTAGTGCAAGTATATAAACAATACATGGCATTTTAAAAAAAATGTCCTTCACATGTAATAGCCTAATTCAGATATAAATATTCAGGGCAGCTTAGAAGTGAAGTGGACTTGGTAGCATCATTTGCCTCGTTCCATCTGGGCAAATCAGCCACAGGATGCATGGCAAAGCTTGATGGAAACTGACACAGAGCCAAATTTGGAAAATTATTTTGAACTACAACTCCTAGAATCTCTAGCCCCATGATGGTTGGAGGGTTTAGGTACAGTGGTTCCCAAATTTTAGTCATCCAGGTGTTTTGGACTTCAGTTCCCAGAAGCCCTAGCCAGGTTGGCCAACAGTCGGGATTATGGGAGTTGAAATCCAAAATATCTGGAGGCCCAAGGTTTAGGAACCACTAAATTGGGGAGTTGTAGGACTTTATTGCATAGCTAAAATAAAGCATTTTACCTGAATCAAATTTAGTTTAAATGGGGCTACATCTGGACCCTATTACAAAGATTTTTCCATTGAAATCACCACTTGTAGTCCGGGCCCATCCCCGTTTCCAGGAGTGCTCCGGTGGCCATTTTCCAAGCCAGAAAACTCCTGGTTTTGAAAAGAGGCACCTGGGAGCAGGGATGGACCCAGGCTGCATTAAGGCAGCAATTTCAGCGGCAAAATCTTTGTGATAGGGCCCGGATGCAGCCCAATTTAAAATTAAATTTGATTAAGGTAAAACGCTTTATTTTAGCTATGTAATAAGCCTCATAGTCAGTAAATAATTTTGCCAAATACTGTCCAGTGCAAGGAAGCATCAGCAGCTAGCAGCAAAGAACAGGTCTTAGATAAGAGACAGCCAAGTGGATGCAATATTTGGAGGACTAAGAGAGCTTCCAGGAACAGACAAGTTGATCAAAGCTGGGGGGGCATAAAGATTACCAGAAAATCCCCTCCAGAAAAGTTTTTAAAGAATTTGAAAGAGATATGCATACCATTTAAGCCAAAATCAGTTTTAATCCTGTCGTGTATAGCTGTGTCTACCCCAGAGGTTATGAGAAAAGTGAAAATAAAATGAATGTTCTTGAAGTCCTGAGTTTAATTTGATGGCAACTCCAAGATGTTTATTCTTACAAGTCCAATCTACATTTCCATATTTACTCCACAGAGTAAGATTCACTGGACAGGATCCAATGATGGACTTCCATTGAATCTCATGGTTTCCTCAACCAGAATGAATGGATTGTCTCTGTCATGTGCCCCGCCACTACTCCTGCACACTAAAAAAAAAGAGTTGTACAGTGCTAAGAATCCCCATGAAAGAGGTCTTTGTGCTATGGGGGGTGGGAGGAAGAGGAGGAGGAGATCCTGCTTCTGCTGGCATTTTATGCTAAAAGTGCACTTTTGGATCCTGGCCACTGTTTATTTTACTTATTTTATTCTTTTAAAATTATACCCCACTCTCCTTCTTTAAGCAAAAATCAAATAGGAAAATCTGAAAGGTTTTCTAACTTCATCTGAGTGACAAGAAACACATGGCTTTATTCAACTGTAATGAAATAATATCTTAACTTCATTGAGAATATGCAAAACTAAACAAAGAACCCAAGAATGGTTACAGATACAAAAAAACTTGTCCTCTGATTCACAAGAAAAAAAAAGACAATAGATCAGAATATGTAAAGAAAAAAATGGAAAAGTGAGAGTAGCATTCAGTGAAGACAATAAACATCTGTTTCTAAAAGGATGTGAGCCAGAGGTGTTTGAGTGTTGGACTATGATTCTGGAGACTAGGGATTCAGCCATGGAAACCCATTGGGTGACCTTGGGCAAGTCACACACTCTCAGCCTCAAAGGATGGCAATAGCATACCCCCTCTGAAGGAACTTGCCAAGAAAACCCTGTGATAGGTTCTCTTTAGGGTTACCATTAATCGGGAATGGCTCACAACAACCACAAACAAATTACAAAGGATGTTGAAACATACACTAACTGCATATAATCTGATAATACCATTAATAAAAATAAATAACTGGCAATACAGCATGTGATTATTGTGGTGTCCAGCAATGATTGTTTGTGTGTAAAACGCTCTTCCCCTTAACTTTGTAGAATGTAGGTCCATTCAGCCATTTTAGAGTGACATCTTAATCATGGATCATTCTTTGAGTGGAGGGAGAGAAAGAGAATGAAATTATTGCATTACTTTTGTAACTATGTCAAGATCAATAACATTTTAATCACCATGTTGCTAACAGTGATAAAGACTCCTTGATAAATTTCAGGGCCTGGCCTTGAGTCTCCAGGGTTTTTTTTTTTTGTTGTTTTTTTTTTTTTTTGCAACATTTCCAGGTGGGAGATGACAATGCAAATGCTCCAGTTTTGATGGGTACAGTTATGGACAAGAAGAAAGGGCTGTGTGCAAACCTCCAGCTCACAGCCAGTATGGTAGCATCTTACTACAATGTACAAAAATGATTTGTTGTTGCAACTTGAAAGACTCTCCAGTGGGGCCATATATTTACTTTTAGGAGCTTATCACATGGGGTTAAAAAGACGACTTACCTTTTCTGGCTTGAATCTTCTTCCAGGCTGCAGCTGGGTACTATCACAGGTAAACCACAGCTCCCAAGCCACACTCAGCCAACCCTTTTTCAAAAATGGAAGCTTCTGACTTTGAAAATTGGCCAGCTGAATGCAGCTTGGACCCATGTTTTACCTGGGCTGTATTTGGCTGGCAGCATTGCAGCAGAATCGGTGGCGACTTACATATGATAACACCCGGATGTATCCCAGAAGAAGATACAAGCCAGAAGAGGTAAGTCACCTTTTTAACCCAACATGATAAACTCCTTAGTTAGCTTCTTCCTTCCCTCCCAGTCATTGTGACTCCAGGCTCACCCTCTGCTCTACTGTATTCTGCATCCAAGCAAGTAGGTCATAATAAATGTTCCTTACTTCATCTCCCTAGGTAAGTGAGAAAGAATAACCCCCCCTCATTCACTTTAATATGGGAACACTCTTTTAACTAAGATTTCCAAACTGGAAAACCTCTCTCTCTCTCTGTAGCTGTGTGCATGCATGCATTTGTGTGTTTCTATTTTAATAACAAGCTTTAAGCAACTGTGGTTGGTACTTAATGCACAATGCTGAATGACACAATCAAGTGCTAACTCAGGTTTAAGCCAGGAAATCTCAGGGCCTAGGGCAATGCTGAATTTGAACTGCTTTCCCCAATAGGTTGGCAAGGTACAACGCAGAGACTGCATTTGACCTCCAAGGTCTACCTCAGCAGAAATTGTGGATCTTTCCCACTATGCAGTTATCGCACTCTGATTTCACTTTAATTGCCATGGTTCTCCCCAATGGAATCCTGGGATTTGCACACTGAGTCATTGCAGTTAAGGAAGGAATATTTAGAATTCATAGTTTGAAAGCTCCTATTCTGCCTTTGACCAAACTAAGGACCCCAGGATTTCATAGGATTCAGCGATGACAGTTAAAAGTGGAATCATAGTACTATAATTGTGTGGTATGAAAGGGCCTCAAGTGATACAAGGAACTGATCAAGTTTCAATTGACCATGTTCAGCTGCTAACTCCAATTCTGGACCTGGGTGAGCTGAAGTCAAAATCCAACTGCTAATCCCAACCAGAGAAGACCCATGTCTTACAAGAATTTTGATTTACCAGTCAGCAATTGATGCAGTTGGACAGAAAGGTTCATCTTTGTTTGCTTCTAAACCACCAATGCTAACAGACAAAATAATGTTGTACAGTTGCTTCTGTTTAAAATTGTTTGAAAAAATGGGGGGGGGGGCAGAGAACTGGCAGAAGTAATCTCAGAACCCCCCACAATAATCTTGAAGAATTCCCAGAGAACAGGGGAAGTTCCAGCAGACTGGAGGAGGACTTTGACTGTGCCTTCCTGCATATCAGAGGGTTGGAGTGGGTTGCTCTTGTGCTCTCTTCCCTGATTCTATGAAAGGGCTTTGCTTGCTTAATTTCCATCTTGCTTGCAGTATTACCATCTTCCTTTACTGCCTCAATTTCTCATCTATCCAGATTAAAAGTGACCAGGAAAATCACCAACAGTTTGCATATCCTGTAGCTGGAGGCTGTTTCTCCTCACTGCTAACAAAGTAGGAATGAGTGATGGACATTTTTTTTCTTCCTACTTTACTAAATCAAATTGAACATTCTTGACACTGCAGCTGGATAAGCTGTAACTAAATCATCCCTGGGGATGGGGGAGGTGGAAGGGAAGGTGTTATAAACAAAGCATACTTCCTGGGAAACCACCAAGATTGCTTCCTTGCCCCAGCCTTTTTTTTTCTTCTTGTTGTTTTGGTAAGTCATTATCCTTGACTGGTGACCTGTTCCAAATTTGCAGCTCTGTGCTGAGATGGATGAATTACAAGCCTTCTGTGAACAGACAACAGATGTTAGGCACAATCTTGACATGGCCCTGCATCTTGCAGGTGGGAAAATGTGTTTGTACATTCCCTTGGGTCATGCCAAGCCTTTTGCTGTCCTCATGATTCGGTTTTATGGGGCTTTTTTTAAATAGCATAATTTTGGGCTGTGAGAAAGATCCAAGCCATGTGTTTTGATCTGGGATTTGATATCAAATAATGATTGTTGACCCCAAATGGTCTCAATATTTAATTTAAGTCAAATCTTGTAGTCCTTCAGTTCATCCTAACACTCTTTCTTTGAGTCTTTGTTTTATTCTAATTAGTCTTCTTACAGATTCTTGAGTGGTAAGGATTCATAGAATCACAAAATCCTAAAGTTGGAAGAGACCTCAAGGGCCATCGAGCCCAAACCCCTGCCATGCAGGAATACACAATCAAAGCACCCCCAACAGATATCCATCCAGCCTCTGTTTAAAAACAGTTAAAAATTCTGTTTAAAAACAGATTCCAAACAGATTGTAAACATTTCAGCCATATGACAACCAGGTATGACTTCAGTGATCCAACCAGGAAGACTGAATTCAGGCACAGTTACCAGAACTGAGATATAAAAAGCAAGCCACACTCAAGGAAAGAGTGTTAGGATGAACTGAAAGACTACAAGATTTGACTTTAAAAAAAACCCCACATATCTACTCATTTTCCAACTCTCAGATCCACCAAATTCTGGTACCAACCTTCTCAGAATGACAAATGTTAGTTTCCTCCATCAGTTTTATATGGCATGACAATACAGCAGGACACTGTCACCTATGATTTGTTTTATGCCTTCAGGTGGTTTCTGATTTAGGGATACCCTAAGGCAGTGGTGGGAAAACTTTTAGGGACCGAGTGTCAAAACTAAAAGGGCTTCCAGCACCAGGTGTTACCCAATGCCGGGGCAAGATTTCCAGAGGTGAACAGGACTTCTGCCCTCTGAGGGGCAGGACTTCCACCCTCCTGAGGAGGGATTTCCAGGGTGGGACTTCTTCCCTCCACCCTCTGAAGAGCCAGGAAGGAGGAGAAACAGGTGCATGCCTTTTCCTCCTCTTCCCCACCCTCCATGTGCCACAAAAAATAGCTTCACATGCCATCTCTAGCAAGCATGCCATAGGTTTGCCACCATGCCTCTAAAACAAATCTATTGTCAGGTTTTCTTGGCAAGATTTATTCAGAGGGGGTTTTCCATTGTCTTCCTCTCAGGCTGCGAGAGTATGACTTTCCAAAAGTGAGTTTCCATGGCCGAGTGGTCCCCACAGGCATAATCCAGTGCTCAGACCAGTACATCATGGTGGCCCATGACCTATGATGCCACAAACTACAAAGAGGTCCAAGATTGCAGCCATGCAGCCCTGTCTAGTTGTAACTTGCCAGGGAACCAAGTTGATTTTTTGAATTAACACAGATTCACACACTCTGCAGTCTTATTAGTTGTTCATCATCAAGGTCAAAAGTGACACACACACCCTCAAGTGGTCTTGCTTCTGCCCTCATTACATCTGTAGGAACTACATTATTTACAAGACAAGCACTGGTCACCCGGAGCCTAAGAAATCACTTGATTACAGTTCTTTTTCCAAATATCATCCAAACTGCTTCAGCAGCTTTAAAGTTCTGGACAAGCTGAGATCTGGATACCTAAGTAAATGTGTGCTCCCTATATCAGCCTCCCTATATAATGACATCTTCTTCAAAGGCTATGCTTACAAGTGCTCCACTCATAAGGAGCTGTGGTGGATGTCAGCCAAGGAAAGGAACTTCTTCTCCATTGAGGCACTACACTTATGAAACTCCCTCCTATCCTAGAGTTTCCAGAGTTCAGGGCCAGGGACCAATATTAGACTCTAACTTGGATTCACTCTACATCTTCATGATGTGTACTCTAACCATTGCCCTTCTTGTTACCAGGTTGACCAGATGTCATAACTGCAAAGGAGGACAAAGCACCACAAAATGTAGGACATTACAAATTAAAACCTAAAAATACTAATATAAATATTAATTCATTTTATATGGTTTGTTTACAGCTATGTTCCATATACTGTATTCTATTATGTATCTGATCATATTTTTTCTGGTGAACTTATCTTTGTTAAAATGCTTTGTTGGCTTGCAATATACTTATAGAACTCTGAGCAAGACAAATGCTTAAAATTGTACTTTACTAGCAACTAAGCCTTGACTGAATCTAGATTTAAATTATTCCTTTCATTTCTCCACTGTGCTGAAATTAAGGAGGGGGACCTTCTAACATTTGCACTGTGTCCTCAAGTGGCCCATCACCTAACACATTTGCTGCCCTGTTCCCCTACAAGAAACAAATGCACCCCAAGTTCTGAGAGCAAGTCTTGTTTGCTGCGGCTCCCAGGAAGATGAACTTTAGAGGGATCCATTCTACCCCCCTATCTGCAGTGAGGACAGGCTGTCAAGTAGATGAATTTCTCAAAGGAGAACAGGAAAAGTAGTGTTACTTAATGTGCATCTTAGTCATGCTCAAAATGGAGGACATTTTAGAATTCCTCTTGGACAGAAGGTTGAAATGTAGGATATGTCCTGGAAAAGAAGGATGTCTGGTCACCCTGATTGTCACCAGCTCCTCAGAAAATGAGTTTAGCTACCTTTTCAATTTGAAAAAGAGGCATCTAGACATGAAAAAGAGGCAATTTAAGACAGATCCATGGTTTTTCAAGGAGGTTATGAATTTTTGAGGTATGCCAGGCAAACATGCTGAAGTTCCTTGATAACAATCATCAATGTGTTTCCAACCTCCATTGAAATACCATCTCTGTACATTCTGGATTGGAGAATGTTAGGTAGCAAAGGACAGAGCACTTAAATTGAGCACTAAATAAAAAAGTTCAGATTTGTGGGATTATTGCACAAGGGCTCAGAAAAGAAGATGGAATCATGAGAGACTACAGCACCCCTGCTGTCTAGCTCATCATGCTGATGCTTGTCTCAAGAACCATGGCAATGCTGAGAGTGGCTAGGTTTTCATCCTTAACCTGACCAGAGTCTTTGTCATAAGTGCCAGGTTGGTTATTCATCCAGTATAAAATTCTGAACAGCAAATGTTATTTTCCCATTGACCAACTGTGCCAGCAGATGCAATGGTTTAGTGATATTCCAAGTGACGGTCTTCTAGGTTGGTGGAAAACCTTGAAAATCCATAATTGCTGGCTGCCCATATCCAGCTCATTGTATCACCACCAGCATATCTCCTCTTGCTCCAAATGTTGACAAATGATAATGTATGCATTATTAAAGCTCATTGTACCTGGGGTACCCTACTGAGGCTGAAGCAGCAGAATATAGGAATGTTAAAACAGGGGCGAAAGTTATATTCTCCTTTCAGTGTTAAAAATAGATCCACATACCCCACTTTTGAGATGAGTGGGCTAGACTCTTAAGGGGACATATTTTGTTTGCCACCTTTGTGGCTAGTTCAGCCTTTAGAAGCATTTGAAGTTGAAAATCACTGCCTAGCACAATGGATTAATTGTTGCTACAGTGCAATCTCAGCAGCAGCATATGGCTGTGGATTGAATGTTTGCTGCAGTGGGGTGGAGGTGAGTGGTCTTTGAGGAGGTGATATTTCTATCCATGAAAAAACTGCCCCCCTGCTGTGATTTTTGAGTGAAAGAACCAGGAGTTAGCCAATATAAAATTAATGTGATATACCATGCAGCAGAAGGACTCAAGCACATAGTTTATGGTGATAAATGATTTTCCATGACAGCAAAAATATGACAATGAAAGGAAGACAAATGCATTTCCTGGATTGTTCAGTAATTCTGATTAGGTTGCCTTTCCTGTAAAGGATTATGTAGGACAAGCTGACATGATCACCTGGAATTACCTAATCCAATAGGCATTATGTGTGACAGATAAAACATCTGTTTAAAGAAAATAAAGTGCACTTAGCCACGGGGCTTAAGATGCTGACCAAAACCAGATCAAATAAAAAGCATAGCGTTTCCTCTGCAAAGACACTGTTGAGAGCTTGCAAACAATTTATAGTCCAACAAAGGCATGACTTGCCATCCATTTTCTCTCCTATTGATTAGCAAGCTGCAGTTCACTTGACCAAGCTAATTGTACAATCTACTGAGAGAAGGCTGTGAATGAGATTTAAAGCAGAGTCACTCCAAGAGAAGGGCTGCAACAAAAAAGAGTGTCTGGAATAACTGCTGAAAAGAAGTAAACCTAAATTGCTCAGAGCCCTAAGCATGGTTGAGCCACAATTACAAACTTCTCTCAGATGTATAGTTTATGCTAGGGCCTGCCATGCCAAGCATATGTCCTGGAAATGTACATGTCACTGAATTCAATGGTACTTACTTGTGAGTAAACAGAAGGATCTGGTTATATTTCTAAACTTCCCTACAGGAATTACCTGGAAAGTGCAAGATTAGGTCCTCTTGGACTGTTGATTGGTTTATTTGAATCTTCCTCACTAGGAGCTGTTGGACTTCTGTCATCCTTTCTTGGGGCTACTAGAAACTTTATTTGAGTAGCTGGCCAGGACAGGACTAAATCATGCTATAGAGACTCACAGGGGTTAAGTTTGAGTGAGCTGAATTTATAGTCCTTTTTTTAAAATATTTTTTAAATCATATTTACACTTCTAAAAAAAACTTTTCACACATAAGCTAAATACAACTGACACATCTTTCTAAACAATACTACTAAACTTCTATAAAGTTCCTTTGACAACAAATACCTTTGTTCATACTGTTAAATCATACAGCTTTTTCTTTTCTATCATCACTATTAAATCTCAGCTCTTTGGCAAATTCATTATTCATATCTTATAATTTCCATATATCCTATCTTTTAATCATTTTGTCATTCATCAAATATAATTCTTTAACACTCCCATAGTTTTACTTGCTCTACTCGGATCATCTTTTCTTACTATATTCTTCCACCGGAGACCATTCTCTATCTACTCTTTCTAGATTCACCTTATTCAGCAGGGCTGTTAATCTATCCATTTCTTTCATTTCAGCTAGCTTCAGCAACCAGTTGTCCACTGTTGGTAATTCTTGTTTTTTCCACCTCTATGCTATTAACAGTATTGCAGCTGAGACCATATATAAAAGAATTCTCCAATATTTCTCTTTATTATCGGGTCTATCTGGTTTAACATATTTAATAGATATATTTCAGGTTTCAATTCATACTTAACTTTAAGAATATCTTGAATTATTTCATGAATTTTCTTCCAATAAATTTTGATCTTAGAACATCTCCACCAAATATGAAACCAAGATCCAATATTTTGCTTACATTTCCAACAGACATTTGAGTTTGTGTTGTAAATTTTTTCAATCTTAGCTGGGGTTAAGTACCATCTTTTTCCCATCTTCCAGTAGTTCTCTTTTAGATCTTGTGAGGTAAATTTTTCAGTTTTTCTTCTCACATATTCCCAGCTTTCTAAATCAATTGTTTTTCCTATATCCATTGTCCATTTAATCATGCTTTCTGAAATAAAATCTCTTTCTTGTTTTCTATCCAACAACATTTTGTAAAGTTTACTTGTCCTTTTCTTTTCTGATTTCATCAGAACACCATCTTAGTCTTTTGGCTCTTCTTCAAAATCCTCTATTTTACTGTCCATCTTAAATCTTTCCATCAATTGTGTGTACAATAACCAATACATTTTGGACTCTAACTGCTCCAGCTCCTCAATTCCGTTAATTTCAAATTTATTTTCTCCTGGCTTTTTAAGTATATCTTTATATCTCAACCATGTATTAACTACTGTCCATCTTCCAAAAAAGGCTTCACGTGGGGATATCCACAGCAGATTTTTTTCTATATATCTTCTTCTTTAATTCTTCCTATACCTTCAAAACTGCTCTCCTTATCATGTGGTGTTTAAATTCTTTATGTACAGCCACTTTCCCATACCATACATACCCATGCCACCCAAATTGGTTGTTAAAACCTTCAATGTTTAATATTCTTGTAGGATCCAGTCAAACAACCAATTAAGTGCATTAGCATGATCAAATAATTCTAAATCTGGAACACTTCAACCCCCTTCTTCTTTATGCCACGTCAATGTTAACCAATTAACTCTGGACCTCTTTGCCTTCCAAATAAATTCCCTCAAATCCTTGTGTCATACTTTAAATACTTTTGTATTATGTATAATCAGGATACACTGAAATAAAAAGTTTATTTTAGGAATGTACTACCATCTTAATTGTTTCCACTCTTCCCATCATTGTCAAATTCAGTTTGCTCCATTTTATCAAGTCATTCTTAATTTCCTTCCACTTTATTTTATAGTTGTTGTCAAATAAGTCCATGTTCCTCTTGGTTAACCAGATTCCTAAATATTTAACTTTATTTTTCACCAAGCACTTAGTAACCACCTCTAGATAAGTCTCTACTCCTTTTATTTTTTTGTGTCATTATAACTGTTTTTTTCTGGTTAATTTTAAAACCCAAAATCTTCTATTATTTGGAAGGTTTCTGTAAATTGTGGCTGGGTTTCTAGAATAATAACCAAATCATCAGCAAAAGCTTGTAATTTGTACTCCTGTTCTTTAATCTTCATCCCTTTTATACCATCATCTTGCCTTATTCTGTTCATTAATACTTCCAGTACCATTATAAAGAACAATGGTGATAATGGACAACCTTGCCTTGTTCCTTTCTCAGTTTTAAATGTATCCATACATTTTCATTTATAATAAACTGTGCAAATTGTTCTGCATAAATCTCATTTATCCATCCACAGAAATTGGATCCCATCTCCATTTTTTCAAATAGTTGCTTCATAAAGTTCCAATTCACATTGTCAAATGCTTTTTCCACATCAGCAAATATTAGTGCCAGTTTCTTATCATTGTTTTTTTTTTTCATAATACTTAATGGTATCCATCATGAATCTAATGTTTTTAAGTTGGCTTGAAAGTAAAAAATCCTAACTGGTTCTCATGGATTAGGTTAACCAAAATCTTTTTAAGTCTCTCTGCCAATATTAATGTCATCATCTTGTAATATTATTCAAAGGGATATAGGTCTATAATTCCCAATTTCTTTCTCATCTTTATTTTCCTTTGGAATCATTGTAATATTTGCACTCTTCCAAGTATCTGGGATCTCTTCTTTAACAACATTGTTTAATGATTTCAGTAAAGGAATTTTTATCTCTTCTATGAATATTTTATAGTAGGTTGTGGTAAAGCCATCTGGTCCAGGAGCCTTGTCTTTTTTCAATTTTCCAATGGCTTGAATTAATTCATTCTCAGTAATTTCTGCATTCAATAATTTTTTTGGCTCTATTGTTATTTTATTAATCCTTTGTTTATCCAAATATTGACTTATCTCTTCACCATTGCTGTCATCTGCCTTATATAGATTTCCATAATATCTCTGAAATGATTCCTGTATCTCTTCTTGCACATGTATCATTTTGTCATCTTCTTTCATTTTAGTAATCATTTTTTGAGTTTTCTCTTTTCTTAGTCTATACCATTTCCTTGATTTGTTAGTGAATTCAAAATGTCTTTGATAAATCTCATCTTCGTTGCTACCTCCTCAGTTATTTTCTTAACTAATTGTTTTCTAAGCCATTGTAAATGTTCATTTTCTTGTCACATGTGGGATCTTTAGTAAGTTCCAGTTCTGCATTCATATATCCTTTTCCAATCTTTCCATGTCTTTTACTCACAGTTGTTTCATTTCTGCTCTTCTTTGTATCATCACCCCTCTCATCACAGCTTCCAATATTGTACTTCCTTCCAGCTTCTTTTTCTTCTGATTCTACTTACTTCGAAAAATCTTCTATAAATTTGAATATTTTGAATATTCAAAATTCACTATCAATATCACTTTCAATATTAGTTTCAATAATGATATCCAATTAATTTAACAACTTTACCCATCTATTTATATTATTTAATAACTTTCTCCCCTCAGTTCATTCAATTTCTTGTACCTTATATATCAGTAATCAACAGTGATCTGTTCTAATCAATTATTAATCAATTAACTAGTCCCCCTCAGTTCAATTCATACAATTTCTTAAATTGTACATATCAAATAATCAGTTACTTCAATTATAAATAATCAATTCTAATCAATTATTAATTAATCAATTAATTAATTTTTAATCAATAAATTATGATCTAATTAAAATTTTCTCATACAATTCTTAATTTCAACCTAGTTATATATAAATTCAAAGTAGTTAATTAAACCAGTAAAAGTACACACAAGCCTCTTATCTTTGAATTCCAATCCATTACACTCTATTATTAAATAGCAAAGTCTAAACAAATACTTGAAAGCTTAAATAATGTCCCTTTCTTCTTGCAGTATCTTCATCTTATTGTTGTCATTGTTGCTGCCCCTTCCTCCTGTCTTCCTTCTGTTGAATCTTTCTCTCCTCTATTTACCACCTTTCATCTCTTCTTCTCTCCTTAAATCAAGAACATTCCTTCTAATGTTCGATGTCCCTTCCCCCATCCACCTTCCATCGAACATTTCTTTCTATAAGCCAAACTCTGTTCTCTCTTTTGCCTTCTGATGTCTCATCCTCCCATCCTCCTTCCATCATGCCTTTCTCTCCTTAAACTGGCTCTATTCTCCCTGCCTTGCATCTCGATATCCTGTAGTCCCGTCCTCCATCTGCCAAGTATTTATTTCCACTCTTAATGACTCTACCTCAGGTCTTCCCATCTGCTTTCTGCCCAGTCCCTCTTTCTAAGCTGCCACCATCATCCCTTCTTCTTCCATTCTTGTCTATCTCCCCCTTACCAGCTCCTTCCTTTATTGCACTTTGCTGATTTTACAATTGCTCCTGCCTTCTTTTGTCTTTTCCCCAAATTTCCACTTTAACTATCTCCCAACTTTGTTTTACTTACATTATATTTGTAGTTTCACCATCCGTCTCCTCTTTCTTTCAATCCCAGCCTGGTCTTGTTGTTCCCTAATGATTCAGGCTGTGAAGTTCCTTTGCAATATAATTGTGATTTAGTTAAAACAATGTAGCAAGTATCTTTTTAAGTCCAGAGAGCTTCACTCAGTCCAAAGAGGTTGCAGTGTTAGCTGTCTCTACTTTTTAAAAACTCAGTTCTTTCCTCAAGAACAGGCAGGCAGGGCTAAGTGCCTAAATGACAGCCATTCCAAGATCAGCTGCTATATACAACCCTGTCTCACCCCAATACAGATTCCTCACTGAGGACTTCGATCAGGCTCCAGACAAGGGTCTCCTTTGAACCCCAGAGCAAGGATGAAGGAGGATCATAAGACCCCCTACACCCTGGAATGGCAGTCCTGTGAGGAGCCCCTAATCACAGGACCAGTCACCCTGCCATCACCACCAGAAGTCTGAATTTATATTCCTGCTGATTTTATTTTTATTTTTAAAACTGTGGATTATTTTGAATCCCTCTCTTTTTCATTCTTTGTCTGATATATATGAGAACTCATAGAACTAGAAGCTGCAGTTAATTGAGTTCTTTACTTGGTCGGAAGACTGGCCTCACTCACTCACTGAATTGCTTGGCAAACTTGCTAGGAAGGCCTGGAAGGGAAGCCTATGTTCTAAGCATATTAAAAGTGTAAATTTATAATAATAATAATAATAAAATTTATTTATATACTACCCAATGGTTGCCCAATCAGGGTGGTTTACAACATAAAACACAATTACAATAATTTAATTTTCTATGTGTTGAATGTATGTGTTATAAAATTCTTAACAGTAAATCCTTAATAATATATGGATGGTGACAACCTGTCTTTGGGGAAAAGAACTGCATGTCAGGTATAAAATACCACTGGGGTCAATTATCAATTGGTAAATGGGTCAGACAAGGCTGTATTCTATCATCCTATTTATATGCAGAAAATATCATATGAAGAGTAGGCTTAGATTCACAGGAAGGGAGAATGAAGACTGGAGGAAGTATCAACAACCTAAGATATGCAGATGAGATCATGCTACTAGCAGAAAACAAAAGATGTGGAACAATTACTAAAGAAAGTCAAATAAGAAAGTGGTAAAGTAGACTTAATGTTGAACATTTAGAAAACAAAAATAATGATCACAGAAGATCTATGTGAATTCATCCTAGATGATGAGGAAATTGAAATAGTCAAAGATTCCCCACAACTTGGATCAAACATTGATCAGAACAGAAATTACAGCTATGAAAGAACTTGACAAGATCCTGAAGTGCAAAGATATGACACTGAACACCAAAGGTAGGGTTGTCCAAGCCATAATAGATTGTTAGAAATAAAATCAACTATTTGAGAAGTGGTGCTGGAGAAGAGTGCTGAGGATACCACAGACAACTGAAAAACAAACAAATTGATCTTGGAACAGATCAAGCCAGAACTCTCCTTGGAAGCCAAAATAACTAAACTGAGAGCATCATAGTTTAGCCACATCATGAGAAGGCAGACTCATTAGAAAAAATAGTTATGCTAGGAAAGGTAGAAAGCAGTAGAAAGGGAGGGAGACCACATGCCAGATGGCTAGACTCAATCAGGGAGGCCACAGGCCTGAACTGCAGGAGTTGAACAGAGCAGCTGAGGACAGGATGTCTTGGGGATGTCTCATCCACAGGGTCACCATGAGTTGAGGTTGACTCATAGGCACTTTACAACAACAATAATCAAATACTAAATATATATGAAGAACACGACAACATGGGGGTTTTACCCCTGGATTATATGTATGATAGCCAGTATATGCTGTAAGCCCTTATACTCTTCCTTCAAGACCTTAATGATCTGGTGGCTTCATCTCAAAAGTAATGCTTTTCAGCAGACCTGATTTACATGTTCAATTCCCTGTTGTAAAGATATAATATACTTGTGTTATGTACTTGTGTTCAGAGGTTGTCATCTCTGGTTGCTCTTTCACATGGGTTAATTTTTTTTAATGTGGTATTTTTGATTTTCTACTTGCATGGTCTGATAGCAGATTTCACACAACATTGTCCTTACTTTGTAACTATCCCATAATTTTCCTCATCAAAACCCATAATTTATCTGAAAAACAGGGTGGAGGTAGGATGGCCTTCTGCCATGCATATTGTTTTCCCTACCATCTTCTGCTTTGTTGATGTTAAACGATCTATGCAGGGGATGTCTTTATGGGTGTGCTTAGACACTTCCTGCCTTCCACCTTGCACCATTTCCCTCTAGTACTATTTTAGATGAGAAAGGCTGCCTGGTAATCTACATATTGGTTCCCTCGACAGTTACCAGGAATGCATCTTCAGTGGGGGGAGAGACGAGTTGGCAATGTACTTCTCTATGGATTACACTGAGGAAACTGTGTAAGAACACTCTCCTTTAAATTTTACCTTTACACTTGATCTTAGCCAACATTTTTGTTATTGTTGATTTGTTTTTTGTTTTTGTTTTTTAAAGGACTAAGTTCAAAATTGCAGCCTTCCAAAATAGTGAAGTATGTGGTTATGTTTGTGGTTTTTTCTTGCTGCTATTTTTATGAAACGTGTGTGTATGTGGGGGGGGGTGATGATAGCAACACATTTTCAAGAGTGTGTGGGACAAAGAAGAAAACAAGTATTTGTTCTGATCTTCTTCCAATTGAGAACATTCTGAAGCACCTTTCATTGGAGGTAAACAAATACGAGAAGCAATCTATGATGAGCTAATTAACCTTTGTTGAGGGGCTGCCCCTTATTCAAGTAGAGAGTGCTTACTGGGGAAATAGGCTGCTAGCCTCCTTCCCCACCTACACCCACAGCTGATCTTGCACTGAGAACTATTGCTATTCTGACACTGTTGATATACGAATCTAAACTCACATTCAACCTTTGGGTAACAGCTGACAAGAAAGCAATCAGATTATGATTGTCACACATTCCTCAGTGGAGATGGCTTCACAATTATTGTCTGCTATTTTTTTTTTTAATATGTCAGCAATCTCAAACAGAGTTACCTTGGTCATTCTGAAACTGGCCAGCCACTTGTCATCATCCTATAATATGAGCACCCTGGTACTTCACCATTCTCTATGATTTCTTCTGTGGATTCATAAATGACATAGCATCAGAACATAAGAGTGTCTGGCAAGGACTAGCACAATTCCTCAGCAGTAAAAATGACTGTGCCATGTACTTATCATGGCAGACTCTTGCAGAAATGTTTCTTACAGCAAGGGGATTTTTTTAAATAAAAACCTCCCTGGCCTGCTGAAGCCTGCAGCAGCCAATGGCTTATGAAAGATTTGAAATGGTTATCCATGAGATTCAAGGCACTAGTCAACAGCTCCAAATGCATCAGCAGAATAATCAATGACCATTTTTATATGGTATTTGAACACTATAATTTGGGATATTCTGTGAGTTTAGATCAACTCAAGGGCAGCCAACAACAATATTAGCAGCAACAACAGAGACCTTTATTTATTTATTTATTTTAAAAATATGTGGGCACCACCATGTAAACCATACCTAGAAATCTAGCCAAAAAATGGGCAATAATCATGGTAATCATAATCCTTCACAGTACAGAAATGTTATATTATACACTCATTGTTGAAAACAAAAGCAACCATGCTCATGCACAAAAACACAAGGACCAACACAGCAGCACAGAAATAGTAGGACAGAAGGAAAGCAGATTACCAGACATTGCAGCAGAGCTGTGTGTGTCACAGAGGATAGGCAGAAGTATAGATAAAAGTAGCTGAATGCAGGACATGTCATGTGTGTCATAATGACATAATGAGATCTTCCCCTGACACAGTGAATCACTGACACTGGTGTGGAAACTGTAGTTCCAGTCCCTAAAAATATAAAGGACAGAGTCAAAAACTTTCTACTGAAAAAAACAAGGGGAACAAGCCTGAAAGAGCCCAGGATAAGGGATCAGCATGATAAATTACCTGCTGTCCCAATCCTTTATATGCAAGTTGCTGTCACACTGCTGCCATGGGGGATAGTTAAGCTGATGCGGCCTATTCCACATGGGTGTGTGTGCAAGAGTTATGCAACAGTGTGACATTACATGCTGCCTGGAATGGAAAACAAGTGAGCAGCATATGATCTAAGCAGGGAGATGAGCAGTAAATTAAATTCAAGATGGATAAAGGTGTGTGTTTACTTGAGACAAGAGAGGATGATTACTTCAGCACCGGTGCTTTGAGAAGACTGGAGGAGATGAAGAGGAAGTGAACAAGGAAAAAAGGAGAAGGTCACTGCAATGCCAGATAACCACATTCTCAAGGTCCTGTTATATTTCAATGCAAGTCTGCAAATGTGCTGTGCAGTATCTGGAAAGATATACATTCCCTTAGAAGCAGCCAGGGGAGGCTTGGGAGTTTATCGTATTACAAAAAAACCTGACTTACCCCTGCCGTGTTCAAGCCTATTACAGCATGCAGTCATGTATTATCACATGCAAAATGCTGCTGATGCATGACTGCATCCTGCCTAAAACCCGCCTACAAACCATGCTCAGATGGCTGATTTGCAAAGTTAGGAACCTCCCAACTCTGCAAAACATGGCTTATAAGTGGGTTTTAGGCAGGATGCAGTTGGGTGGTAGCAACAGCAGCATTTTGCATGTGATGTAATTCGGGGGGGGGGGTTGTAATGTGATACACTCCTTGGAATCACAGCAGCCCATGAGGTCCACTTTTTAAGATGGTGTAAGGAGGGTAGGCTGTTGCCAACATGATAAAGCAGTATGTGGGCTACAAGGCATTACTTTTGAGGGAGGGGTCTCCAGGGCCCTTGCTCAGCAAAATGAGCAATAGGAGCCCAACTCCCTCCAGAGAACAGCTGGCTTTCCACTTTTGAAATAAGTGAAATATGGGCCCCCATAAGTCCATTAAGACCAGAAACTAAAATTAGTTTAACTCCAATACTGGCACTGATTCGGATTGCACAGAGGAGCCCCATGTGACTGAATGCGAACTTCTAGGCAAAACATTTCTTGCAAAACATTTCTTACAAAACAGAAAACTGGGTGTTAGGGAGAAGGGTCACAGCCTGGCATTCTCCCTGCACATGTCCATTATACAAATTTGTTTAAAAATGCATCAGAGGAATGGTCAGTCAAGTCAAGTGAACCCCTTTCAAGACAGAATGCTAAGTGGTACGGTTCAGATGACCTCAATGAGATCTAGGCCCAGAGAGTTGAGGGAAGATAGTGTCTGAAGAGATGAGATGAAAGATAACAGTGTTATTACTTGGTTCACCATTAAATTACCTGTCTGTTCCTACATGTGCATTGACAAGTTTGTTGCATTAACTAACATAACATAAAAGCAAACATTAGGCAAACTCAGACTTCTACAAATTGAGAACACTGCATGTTAATTAGCTATTAGATTTCTCTAGGGTCTTTATGTATGCAGTTTTGCTTGATTAGTTTGTGGGGCATTTTTTATTCAAAGGTTTGTATGTGATGCATACACACAAATACAGATAAATCAGAGGGGTTGTGGTTAAAAGTTCTTAGAAGAAGTGTTTGTTGTTTTAAAATCCTCTGTGTGTGTGTGTGTGTGTGTGTACATGCATATGAGAGATCTTGTATTGCTTATACTGCTTTTTGAAAATGTTGAATAATAGGTTTTAAAGTGTTCTCTACATTTTAAAATAAGTACACCTACGTCAGTCATTTCTAACCTCAAAATATGAATGACTGATATGAGAAAGTCAAGTATATAACAAACCTTACCATATTTATTATCTGGTGATGTTCAATGAGAGCTGGGCATACCCGCCAATGTTGCAGAGATGAAAACTGAGACAAGTTTGACCAAGCAATATCAGAGTTTGGTCAAAATGGCAAAAATTATTAATAAGGAAAAACAGACAAGTTAGGAAAGGCTGCAGCAATTTGTTTTGGCCTAAGTCTATAGTAAAGGGTGAGATGTTGCCCTCTTCTCTTCTCTCTCTGCCTCGTGCTGAGTCAAGTGCAAACCCTTTTCACACTTTGAACTCAGGCTGCATCTATAGTACAGAATTAATGCAGTTTGACAATACTTTAACTGCAAAACTTAAGTCCTATGTAATGTACAGTTTTGTGAGATATATAGCCTTCTCTGGCAGAGAGCTCTGGTGTCACCACAAACTACAAATCCCAGGATTCCATAGAATTAAGACAGCTAAAGTAGTGTCAAACTGCATTAAGGGGCTTATTGCTTATTCACCTCTTCTGGCTTCAATCCTTGATCGGAGATACAGCCGGACATAATTCGCTGCCAATTCTGCCATGATGCCACTGGCCGAATGCAGTCCAGGTCCAAGGACCACTCAGCCGGCCAATTTCTCAAGTCAGAAAATTTCTGTTTCTGCAAAAGTGCTGGCTGAGCATGGCTTCAAGCAGGGCTGCATTCGGCCAATGGCATCAGAGCAGAATCGGTGGTAAATTATGTCTGATAATATCCAGCTGTATCCCTGATAAGCTCCTAACTCTGAAGTGTGGCAGCAGCCTTAGTTTGCTGCAGTTGAAATACATTGAGGGGGAAAGTGGAAGGAGGAGAGAGGAGAGAGAAACTGGGACACTTTAAAATCAGCAGAAAAAGTGGGACAGCAGAGGATTGATCGGGATTGTCCCTTCCAGAACAACAGTTAGAGGTTAAAGCTGATCTGGTGTAGTGTCTAAAGCTTTTTTCAAGCATTCTGAAATGGTGTGCCATAAAGGAAAAACGTAGCCTGCCCCGCTCAGTTCTCACTTCCCCTATACATGGAAGAAGACTTTCTTAACAGGAAGGGCTCCATCCACAAAGAAGGCTCTTTCATTCCCCATGCAGGGATGGCAGCAGCCTTGCCCTTCCCTCTGAATATGGAGCATTAAAAGACTCAACTACTCTACAGGGTTGTTTTTAAAAATATGCAACAACAAAGTCAGAACAACTATAACAAAGGAATAAGACAGTGGGTAAGAAGTACAGTTTGAATACTAGGAAGTGTAGTAATAATTCAAAGCAGCTTACAGATTTCTAAAAATTATGTGACATTTAAAACATTTGCCAGATGGGAGCTGTCTTTGGATGACTGAGTGGGAGCTGCACTCCCCTCTGCCATTTATCTCAGTGAATAGCAACACGGCTGCTGTATGTGGCTCCACACCTATAGCTGCCATCTCCAGTGCTCTTGCCACCATTTTTTTTTTTTTGAACAGGGAGGAAAGTTCTAATTAGTCCTTAAAAAGATGATGGAGGAGTAAGAGAGCATGTATTGACTCAAAGCAACATAAGATACAAGTTGAAAAGGGCTTCCAGGAAGGCTAATCAACTTAAAATATGAGCCACAGTTTTCACACAGTTTTCCTTTGGCTGTTTCATGGAAATAGATGCCAGTGGGAAGCACAATCCCAGCAAGTTAAGGCAATCAGTGTAGCTCCACTGACCCACAGCACTGGCATCCATTTTAGCTACTTAGCCAGTCACTCTTTGAGAAACAGAGCTACTACTCCTACTAATACAAAACTCTTACAATATGAGTGCACTAGTAGCCTTCCAATGGAGAAGTACACAACCTTTGTGAAGACCAGGCTGCCTGCTTTGCCCCTGAGAGCAAGCCCTTAGGACTCTGATTGTCTTCCTCCTCCATCCCTCTCCATTGGGACTTAGGAAACAGCAGCAGTATCACCAGAAGCAAGGCA
>JAIPUX010001232.1:5392893-5406580 GCA_020142125.1 Phrynosoma platyrhinos
ATTATTATTATTATTATTATATGCAAGAAATCTGCCAGGCCTTTGTTTTTGTCTCCAGCTGCTTGTTTATTAAAGATGGTGCTAAAGTAAAGACTATCACCATTTTTTTCTACTTAGGATCATGGGGGTTGTAATCTTTGTGTGCAGAAACCCCTGAGTTCTATTCTCAGCCTCTCAAGACAGAGTCAGGAAAGTAGCTAATGATGGGAGAAAGGCAGGATATAAATAAATTAAATAATAAATAAATCCTGGAAAGGAGCTGTCAGTTAGTCACAAATGTGCTTGTTGTGTTCCTTCAAGTTGTTTCTGATTTATGAAGACCCTAAAATGAACCTACCATGGGGTTTTCTTGGCAAGATTTGTTCAGAAAGAGTTTGCCATTGCCTTCCTCTGAGGATGAGAGAGTGTGACTTGCCAAAGGTCATCCAGTGGGTTTCCATGGCCAAACAGGGATTCGATCCTTGGTCTCCAGAGTCATAGTCATAGTCCAATGCTCAAACCAATATGCCACACTGCCTCTCACTAGTGATAATGGGTTAGATAGACCAATTATCTCTGCATAATGCCACTTCCAAGTGTTGTGATGTTCCCTTCTTTCTATCTTCACAACAACCCTACAAACTACATCAGACTGAAATAGTGACTAGCTTAAGGTCACTATGGGGCTAAAAAATAAAATTAAACAATATAGTTTAAAACAATACAGCACTCTTTTACAATCCTTCTGTTTTAAAAACTTGTCTGAATAAAAAAAAACTTTACTTTCCAACACAAGGACAACAAGGAAGGAGTTATTCTAGCTTCCTTAGGGAGGAAGTTCCAAAGTGTAGGGGCAGCTACCAAGAAGGCTCTCTGTTGTGTTCCCACCACTCATACCGGTGACTGAGAGAATTGAAAAAAACGAACTGAGAGAAGGATATCTCAGGGTATGAGCAAGTTCATAGCTAAGCCCTGTGGGGCTCACTGGGTCATAACCAGCACTGTAGCCAGGGCAGCAGATTGGTCAAGGAGCATTTTCTTTCTTAGTCCTGTAGTTTCCTCATTCCCATTAAATGCAGTGAGACACAATTATTTGTGTCAAAAGTATTGTAGTTTGAGAGCCTATAAAGCAGGAGAAGGGGACTGGGGGGCTTAGGAGCCTGGAAATACACAGCCATGCCAACAAACACACTGTGGAACACCTTGTTTCAACCCTCACAAATGGCGAGAGAGTTTCCCAATGTTACACTGCAACATGCAGTGGTATAGTCCCACAAGCATTTCCCCTTCCCAAATGGTAAGTGGCATTTTGAGTATATCCAATAGCCTCTCGGCTGCTCTCTTGGGGAGCATACAGTTGCTCTTGAATTATTACCATAGCCTTTCCAAGGCTTAGCATCCTTTGCACTCATAAATCTGGATGTTATCTCAGATGATGAAATTTGTAACAAATTAGTTAACAAATTATGAAATTTGTAACAAAATGTGTTGTGTATCATAAATTTCATTGCAATTTATTTTAACCATGTGTCTTCAAAAATATTTAGAGAATGGAATTATTATATTTATAATTTTTTGTATGTTATTTTTAATAAAAAAAAAAAGCCTAAATCCCACTGCTAAATTCTGGCTCTATGTTTTCAATTCAGAGAGACTTACCCACAAAAAATATGCAGAATTTCTTTAGGTAACAAGGTATTCTGATAAATAGCATTACAAGGTTATGCTTACCAAATGCCAACTGTCACATTCTGCAAATAATCCTGTCTTCCTGGAGACCCCTAACCTTCTACATATAATTCAAGCACTGGTATAAATAATCTCTTTATTCCCTTGTATCCCATCTTCTTTAAAGGCATCAGTAGTATAGTCATGTTTATTTTACATCACCCTTACAACCACCTTATGAAGTAGGTTACATTGAGAGTTAATAACTCTCCCATAGCCATTTGTAGTGGCTGGCCTTCTCAATCAAGTCCAGTACATTGGCCAAGACACCATGCTAGTCAGGATACTCCCTTAGAAAACAGTAGCCAAGTTGTCAGCAATGTCTTTTGTTTGCTTGTTTTTTTGTTCTTGCTTATATGCTCATTTGTTTGTTAGCTTTTTGGCAATGCCATAACATTTAATGAATCTTGAAAAACAGTGCAGCAATGGAGAGAGATCTGACTGATTTCTCCCCAGTATATTATTTTGCAAGTCCTCTGATAGGTGGAAATTGATACAGAAGATAAAACATATTGTTCTTGTTCACTGTTAGCTTGTTGAAAATATTTCAAGCAGTCTTACCTTGGATTTAAGAGCCAGTCACTTTGTTTTTTCTAATGATTGATGAGGCACCTTCATCAAAACCTTCAAGTGAGCCACCAGAGCAGAAAGCAGAAGTCCTCAGAAAATACATTAAAAACAAAGCAAATGGAAACAATATCAAGATTGTCTATTAACTGTCTTTTTAGACCTGGGGGGAGAGAACCGTAGACTGAACACCAGGAATTTTCCAGTAAATAAACATATTTCTAGGGGGATGTTTGAGGCAACAAAGAAAAATGAAAACACAGTTGCTACAAGAGTTAAGCACAGAAAATAGCAGAACTGAAAAATACTTGGGGAGCAAAGAACCCTGAAGTCCTTTGGGGGAGGGGGCTTGGTATTTTATTGAGAAAAGACAACACAGCAGGTGCCAAAGGCAGGAGCTGCATGCCATCAGTCTTCTGAGGCTGTTTGAGTAAGTTGTTTCCTTTTCCAGGAGATCAATTAAAGGTTGCTGAATATAAAAGACTTCCAAGTCCCAGTTATTTGCCACAATCATTCCAAACATGCCCATAATCTAGGGGGAAGCCTTCCTGTGCCACTGAAATGGGGAAGGAAGGCTGCAAGAAACCCTGATCTACAAATATTTATCTGATAGCATCCTTCATCTGCCCCTCCATACCACTTCTCCCCATTGTGGCCTCTTTATATACAGAGGTTCTCTTGGGGGATTATCAGACACAGGTTTTAAATTACAACTATAGTTGTAAAATAGCACCTTTGGCAATACTTATTGGCAATACAACATTTGACATCACCTCCGACCCATAGCTACTGTGTCTGCAATGCATGGCTAGGGGGGCCCTTTTTATTCATGGAGAAAACCTGTTAATAAGCTACCAATCAAGCAGTAGTCCCATTAATCTTTGTGTGTGAAACATCACTACTGCAACAATTGCAATATTTAGCAGTCACGTTGTGTCATGGTCTCATCCTTCCCATCTGCCCTCACCCCCACTTTTCCAACTATCCTAATTTAATTTATTTTTCCTATTTCTTTTTTTTCTTTTAAAACTTAAATCACTTTACCAGAATTACAGAATTATGTTAAAAAGTGAAAATAAAATTAAAAACAAAAGGCATGCTGGGTAGGGAGGCAGGGTTAAGGGAGAGTCTGGAAGACAGCATGATGGCAGAAATAACCCCAGTTTTTTGATTGACAAGACATATGATAATGGCTGGTCACAAACAGGTATATTTCCATTTTATTTAACAAGTGTGTTACAGAGATAATGGGGCTCATGTGATAATGTCATTGGTGAGATGGCTGCAGCCCTCCTTCCTTCAGTCAGAGCTGGGCAGTCATACTCACAGCTACTGCTTACTGTTCTGAAATAGTTCAAGGCTCTTTGGTGAAGCTCAAGTCTTCATTAATTTTGTTGATAATTGTAATTGCCTCTACTGTCTTCTACTTGTATTCCACTCTATCATTCATCCTCCATTTATATGTTATGTTTATATCCTGCTTGTCATCCAATGAACACAAGTGCATATACCCCCTCTCTGGTTTTTCACCTCATATCAACCCTGCTAGGTAGGCTAGGGTGGGAGATCATTACTGGCCCACAATTTCCCAGTGACTTCCTTTACTAAGAGAGAATTAAATCTGGAGCTGCGTCTACACTGCAGAATTATTGTAGTTTGACATTGCTTTAACAGGCATGGCTCAATGCTATGGAATTCTGGAATTTGTAGTTTTGTGAGCTATTAGCACGCTCTGGTGCCACAACAAACTACAAATCTCAGCCCCCAGTTTTGCCCTCCTAGCAACCGTCCTTACAAACTGCTGCTGGTGATGCCATCTCAGTTGATCTGGGCTTTCTTCACCTCTCTGTTTCCAGGTCCTTTACTTACTCTTGGCCCTCCTGCAGAATGGAAGATGTAAGGGTCCACTAAATTTCCCCTCTATTGTTCAATGTCTTTGTGACATTATTATTGGCCATTAGGAACTAGAAACCTTGTTGACCTCACACAATACTTAAAGATATTGCAACACTGGTATTTGCTGGTAGCACTAGCATTTTCCTTTCAGGTAACTGTTGTCTGGATATGAAATAAGGCATTTATTGGAAACCATTTAAGAGGAAGTTCAGTTGGGAAGAGGATGAACTAGCATGTAAAATACTGCAAAATATAACAACTTTTTCAAAGGCTGAGTTACTTCAGTCCTAACTCAGCTGAAGTTGAACATTAAGTATAATGTTTATGTGAAAAATTGCCCATAGATCCATCCTTGTATCTCAATAGCCCACATGAATGACTATGAATACCTTCCAAGAAGACTGATTGTGCTATTGATTACATACTGCCATTTTGGAATCTTGAATGGATGAGTCTGAAGATAAAAGATAACAGATTTAAAAGAAAAATCTTCCAACAACCTAAAAGATCTTTAAAAGAAAAGATCTTCCAGCAACCTAAAAATATATTACATTATAATATATAAGATGTTTTGTTCAGAAACTACAGAGGGAGAATGTTATAGGGTTGCTGTGAAACTGGGATAATCCTCTTTGTGGAAGAAGAGCTTTAAAATATTTATGCTAATACACACACTGTCTGTTCCTGAGCATTGGATTTGTCCAAAATAAATAAGTCAGGTCAAGGGTCCATCAGATAAAGAGTCTCATCTATCTACATCTCCCAACAAAGCAAGGCATATTCACATCACTCTTATTGAAAATTGGCTTAATGAACTTAACACTTTTTTCTATTCCCCATAGGCTAAGAATATATGACACTAAAAGTGTTTTTGCCATTACCATAGTTTTTAAAATCTATATCAACCAATTTAGAAATGCAGTAATTAATTTAAACATAACCAACTCTTCCTAAATGGATTCTACAATTTCTGAGTTTCTTCACCATCACCCTTCCCCTAGAGTGTACCCTTAGCATGCCCTTTACAACATTTCTGGCTATAGGACTGTCATCTGGAGGAAACACACAATGTTTCCAGAAAAATGTTCACACCCACCCACAAAGCTGGGGGATGTTTGGTCATATTAATCTTTCTATCATTGCCCTAGATGCAGCTTTCCAACCTGGATTCAGCATCCTTGAGGGATAAATTACAGGAATATACACATACAGAGAGAGAGAGAGAGAGAGTTATTGGATTTGATAGCATTTAAGAAAATGACAGTCAATTAAAGCTTGATATCAAGGAGAATATGGGTAGTTGGTATGATGTTATCCAAGAACCATCTATCCTACTGCCTGTGTTTCTCCCTCCTCCCTCACCTCAGTTCACAAATAGCATTCAGGGCTTCCTCTGCTCTTTTATCTTGCACCACCAATCCATTTCTGAGCAGCCACTTCAAAAGACTTTTTGCCTGTTTATATCATAAACATCATTTTCTTTCACCCTCAGGATGCTATCAATCCAGGAAAAAGACACCAGTGTATTGTTGTCAGAGACACAGATGGCTGAAATGTATACATCCATTCCATTTTGTTGAGTAGTTTAATGTGGGCAAAGGTAACCTAGCCTAGAATAAACTACATGTAAAAGAAAAATATCCACCAAAAAGAAGTACTTTATAGTATGAAGAAACAGGAAGCATCTGGGTATTCACAAGCAATAATCTTAAATTGCCAAGAGTTCCTGCCTTCACTGGGAAGAAAGATGCATGTTAAAATTGCCGTAAATAAAAGAATAGGTGATTATAGAACAAATCTTAGGTCAATATAACCACATGGTCTTCAGCCTTTTCAAACCAGAACTGTAACATGGGATCCAAGTTGTTGCTGTTTTCCCCCTATCTCTATCTTCTTTCCTTCTATTCTCCCCATTTCTTCTTTGTCTTTTATTCAAAAATCCAAAAGAATTATCCAAAGGGGGGGTAGTAGTGTGGCAGCTATGACCCACCTTAGCTTGGATGCATCATGGCTCACCAGTTGTCAAATCATGTTTCATAATGTAGGTGTATCTTCACTGTCCATTATCTCCATTTGTCATCATTATTATTGTCAAGGCTCCATCCTTAGAAATCCTAGAATTTGTAGTTTGGTGAAGGTACCCTGAGAAAGATGCATTAAGAATGAAATCAGTTTAATTCTGTAGTTTGGACAAGTACTGAGACTACCCAGGAACTACCCAGTGGACTAGAGCCCTTTCAGCAAGAATTTTACGTTCAGTCATTTTGTCATTCTCACCAAAATCTTTCTGTATTTGTCTATATCCAAGAAACTAGATATGATAACATGTAGCAAACCAAATTATTATAAATACTGCTATTTCCTAAATCCTACTTGCTATTTCCTAAATCCTACTGCCAATGTGACATTACATATCATTGGCCTTTTTTGTGAGGGAGGAAGGCAAAATGAAGTCCCCCCACACACATAAATTAGAATTATGCTCTCCAATGATCTTAAATTATATTAACATGCATGCTGTATAGACTGACTGAAAAACTGGATGTTATGAAAAAAGAAAAGATTGTTGTGTTTAGAAGGCTACGGTTTGAGGCACAGGTAGCATGCATACCTTTGGTACAATAAAGTAGAGATGAATAAAGAATTTAATGATCGATATTGTAAGGAAATTGTTGTGGAAGATGTAGCATAAATATGAAAATAAAATATGCAGGAAGATATGGCATCACACGAAGCCTTCTTGAAATGAAAGTGATTGGCTGGTTAACTTGCAGAGATCCTCTAGACTGGACAGAAAAGAAACCTAGACTTAAAACAAGGGAAAAGTTAACCAATGAAGGGATAAACTGCCAGTAGTTTACCTACATAAAATTATATGAAAGAACTAAAATATCAAACTTCAAGGAACTGTAAATAAGAAAACAGATTTAAACTAAATAGTTTTTGACAAAGGTAATCATACCACATTGAAACTATAAAAATTACTTTTAAGCATAGAAATGGAGCAAAAAATAGTGAAGGAATGTACAATATGATGGGCCCAGAATGTAGGACACCCAATTTATATAAATAAATGAGGGGAAATTGTGAAGCCAAAGCTGGAAGTATTATTTACATTAAGTATAAACTTAAAAAAGAATTATTATAAGATACTCCACAGATGGTACATGACTTCAGTAAAGATGGCTAGAATGCACAAAAATGGAGAAGGAAAGTGCTGGAAGTATGGTGACACTAGAGAAACTTTCAGTGTGGTAGACTTGCTCCAAAAGCAAGAAATGTTTATCAGACATATATAAGACAATAGGAAGGATTTGCCAAATCAAAATAGTTATGGAACTGGAAATGGATTTCTTGAATATGTTTGAAGCAGAAGTGGAAAAGAAAAACATAACTCATATTCTCTTATATTTGACTTCTACTGCAAAAGCAAGTTATACTTAGTAACTGTGGCAAGAACTGTCTTCACCCCAAAATAGAAAGAAAGCAGTATCCAAAAAAATTATTATTGGTTCTTGAACTCTCTTCACATGATGAAAATGGAAACTGACAACATTATTAAAAGAAAATCATTAAGGAAATATGAAGAAGAATAGAGTAACATGACGAGATTGTGAAAAGAAGAGTGGAGCAATACAGTGGCCCACACAAATTAAATAAACTGGTGAAAGGATATAAGCAAAATTTGTAATTAAGAAATGAAATTAGGTAATTAAAGTAATAGGTATATTCAAGAATAAGTATTTGTATACAAAGTATAAAAGTGAAGAGAAAACAATGACATATTGTTATTTTCATATGAACTTATAAAATAGTACTAACAATGGTAACAAATTTGAATTTCCAATTAAGAAAGGATATACAGTGATATCAGGTATAAGAGAATTTTGTCAGTTATAGAAATGTAGAATAATATTCAAGGAGAATTAACAAATAGAAGAAACAGTTGAGTGAATAGCTTAAAAGATAAGAATAAACCCATTAATGAAAGAAATGGGGGGAGGGAGGGGGAAGGAATAGGTTTGTAAATAATGAAATTTGTATTTGTTGTATGTAGAATGATGGATGTTTCAGATTATGCACATGAACAAAATATTTTAATTTTTTAAAAAAATGTTATTGTTATATTTGCAGTCTTTTTGCATTGCACAGTAAATATTTGCCTGCCCCTTTTCGGCTGCCCCTTTTCTTTGGTTGCCTAAACTCTAAATTTGCAACTGCAGTTTTGCTAAGTTACTGCAGTGCTAGAAATATTGGGAAAATTTCATTGGGGAAGAATTTTCAGGGCAGAGACTTGCCCCCATTAAGATGACCACCACCTACATACCTGCCATTAGTATATGTGTTTTTAAAAAATGTATTTTAATTGATATGGTGACACAGGCCTCATTCCCACTTACATTTAAACCAGTTTGTGATTCACCTTCACTCCGTGTCAGTGAATCAATTCCAAAAGATCCATCATTCCCACTATGAAAGCAGATCTTTTTATTATTCCCTTGTAATTGCTTCTTTTTTGGCATGATTGTCATTTCCACTAGTTTGCACCACTTCAAAATACATGTCAATCATCTACATGTCATTGGTGACCCAAGTGGCAACACGGTGAGGATGAGGCAAGAGCAGGGTGACTTTGGCTGCTCAAAAGTACACCATTTCACCTTTGAGCAGCCCAGCTTGGGAATTACATTTTTTTAAAAAATCGACAGATGATTCCATCCATTGGTATTGAAACTACTTGTCTTGCTGAGTTGCCATCACCCATTGCCCAGCATGCTGCCAAGTTGCAAAAACAATGGATCGTATATTTGGTAATTAAGTGTATATATATCTGTGTGTGTGTGTAATGCACCCATACATCACACAAGCACAAAGGCAGCACTGAGAGGGGGTGGTGGAAATGGCAGATCTCCCCAACATTGAGTCGGGATGGTAAACATCCATTTGCCATTAGTCCCTCCCCTCCAGTAGGATCTGATTCAGATCCATCATTCCCACTTGTTGAACACACTTCAGAATTGATTCTTTTCAAAAGAACTGGCAAAGAACTAGTGTCAGGAAACAGTGGGTTTTTTGCATTTGCCTCACTTCATCACAATTACAACTGAACTCAATAGGATTGGAACCAGTTTCAAGTGGAACAACAGTCGTATAACCCAATCTGCAATTCACTTTAAATCATAGTGGGAATGAGGCCTGAGATTGTTTACTGCTTCTCTTTACATTTCCACACTTGACTCTTCCACAGCTCAAAACAGGTAAGGCTTAAACAATAGTGAAAAGTAAACAAGTTTGCCCCTAGGTTTGGAGCACTAACAAGATTTATTAGTGGTATTGGCATACTACCAGATGCAAAAAAGTTTTAAACTGTGCATAACACAAAAACACATACAGGCTGCATCCACACTGAAGAAATATAATTGCAGCAGAGTTCTGATGCCATAACAAACTATAGTTCCAGAATTCCATAGCATTGAGCCATGGCAGTTGAAGTGGTGTCAATCTGGATTATTTTTTCAGTGTGAATACAACCACAGAGAAGTGTGCAAAACACACAAACTAAATGTTCAGAGGAATTTGTATTCCTTACAATAAACCTTACATTTAATTGACTCCCACAACTGGATTTCTTCAGGGATATGTGTCTCAGCAAGCAGACTTAATTCAATTTTTGTTTACCTTTCAATGACTAGTCAGAAAACAAAATGCCTATTGTTGCAATGTACACACTTGCTTGACAGATATCCATTTGGGTGAGCAATTTTGCCCAAACCATGAGAAACCTATCTAATTTGACCCTCTGCTGTTTGCCTGGAGGAACTGACCCCATACGCAGAGAGATACTGCAATTGCTCAGTGGTAAGGAAAGTACACATTATACAGATATTTTGAAGTTAAAGAAAATGAGCCCTGTTGAATGTGATATTTGTTTCCTGTAGGAATATAGCCACCATCAGGCAGTGATAAAGAAACACATTTAAAATGGGGGAGGGACAGACAACTACAAGCCAAAGATCAATAGGAAGTGCAGGAGTACACTCTCCTTTGCCCCTCCTCCTGCACTCAAATCCTGGATCTAATAATGTCACCTTTCTTGGGCTGGCATGAGCAATTTTGCTGAGCTGTGTTGTTGTTGATACAATTTTAATATTAATCTGTTAAAGAATGTGACTCATAAATTTAAATAAAGAAGAAATATGCAATAGTGCTTAAATGTTAACAGCTATGGTTGTTCATTTTATGCACTAGAACATGTCTCCGAATCCATTGTTGTGACTTACATTATAAAAATATGACTCTCCCTTATAGTTAACCAGAAATGTTTTGTCATCGCTCTTTGGGCTAGCTAGAATAAGAGAGTGCCTCTGAGTTTGTAAAGAATGTCTCTTTCCCATAACCAAGGAACACTACATTTTTATATGCCAGGGCTTTATTGCTAATGCAATCAGTTTGTTACCCATTATAAACGTCCAAAGCTTGTCAACAATGCTATTGACCAGCTGGTTTTCTTACATCTTACACAGATGTACACTCTGCTTTTCTTTCCTGTGCACCTTTCACTTCCATAATTCTGTACATTTATCCTTGTTGGATTACATTTTATAGATATCAGCCCAGATGCTGTCCATGACTTCTGAGTTCCAACCAGGGTTTTAATTAACTAGAATGGTTGAGGAGAACAGAATGAACCTCACCAAATCTCCACCATTTGGCATATGCAATTTATGGGAAATCAAATGCTAAAGGGAAGTTGGTGCAATACTAGGCTCAGGTGTTTGAAAACATCTCCAGAATCACTGAGGAACGAATTAAAACAAAAATATAAAGCCAAAAATAGCAGGACTGTCATGTCATACCAGCTGCATTTTCTACAGGAGGGCCATTTTAATCCAGTTCTCTTTCCTGTGTGACAGGATCTTTGTTCTTTTTATAGCATCATTAACCTCCCCTAAATAGTTCCTAGCCATCTTTGGTAACTCCGGCATACAAATGAAACAGAGAGGGGAAAATCTACAGGAAGAGAGCCAGGAGAGACAGATAACAAAGACAAAAGAGGGACCTGGGGAAAGAGAAGAACGCCAAACACTACAGATGCTGTATCCACCCCCAGCAATTCAATGCCATCATTATTAAGGCCCCACAAAAAAAGATAGATACCAGGAGGGGAGCCAAACAATGCTGATATAAAAATCCATCCTCAGTGTTGACTCACACACAGAATAGCGAGGCAAGCAGGGAAATAAAACACACCAGCAAGACATTTGCTGTAAGGGGAGAAAGAATCAACAGGCCGCCTCAGGAATGATCAATGGAAGGCTAGAAGAACCTTCAAGGGCAGAGAATGGAGAAAGAAAAGTGCACAGATATAGGTCTCAAGCCACAAGCACAGCATCCCTCTCAGAAACATTAAGCAGAAACCTTTGAAAAAATAAGTAGTAGTAGTGCTGACAGAGAAAGCAAAAAAAAAAACCAAGCCTAAGAAGCAAGTTGCTGGAACCTGCTATTGAAATTTATGGGTCACAAGAGACCATATTAAAAGAAGCAGGGGGAGATGGAAGGAAGAAGAGAGGAAATAAGCCCAACTCTTACAGATACCCCTTAAATTAAGTCCGTGACAAAAAGAGAAAGAGAAGTGGTGAGGAAACAGCAGGGGTGTATACTGTGTGTGAATAGTATACTGTGAATGGTTGTAATTCCTGCCAGGGTATAAGAACTCAGAGATAAAACCTGAGGGCTTTATGTACTCTTTTTTCTTAGACTTGAGGCTGAGGGCTATGTACTCTTTTTTCTTAGACTTTTAGCACAGTGTTAGCGTGGCTTAGTGGTGTTCATGTGATCCATGTACTTACTTTGTTAAAAGTCTCAATTCCTCAAGCAGATAAAGCTTCCCTGACAGTCGGAAACAGGGTCAAATTCTTGAGCCATGGCTGGTTGGCAAGCAAAGCAGAGGTATAGTGAGACTGCACTGAAGTGATGCACATTTTAAGAGCAATTACACAGGTAAAATTAAAATGATTGGAAAAAATCCAGTTTAACACCAAAAAATAAGTAAAGGACCACAGCAAGAAAGGTCAAGAATGAAGCCTGAAATGTTTGTTTCCAGCAGCAGAATACATTGAGCACTTCAGACTCCTCAGAGAATGAGGACTATGCCAATACGGGGGTGACTCCTATAATGACTCCAAAAAAAGAACTTGAATGATGGGGTTCCCTGACTTCAAGGTGGCAGAATGCCCAATTCAAACAATTGAGAAAGAAAGTAGCAAGAGAATGATAACCATCTCTACAGGCTGTTACTATACCTTGTAGATTTTAAGCTCACAGAACTAACAGGAAAGTTGTCTCAATTAAAAAGTACTGCTCCTGTTGCAATGGAGCTTAGTTTAAAACAAGGAGAAAAAATAAATCAAGTGTCTAGAACCAGTAGGGAGTTGCATATTAAATTAGCAGACATTGAAAAGAAAGCATGCTGTCTGAATGTTAGAATTAGAGGTGTGGAGGAACAGGATGCCCCCCCCCCCAAAAAAAAGACTCCAGGAACAGATAATATAACAATAGAACTGTTGCAATCCACACTGACAGAGTCAACTCTAGTGCTAACCAACATATGTCAACAGATATGGAAAACAAAACAATGGCCAACAGTTTGGAAGCAATCAATATACTTCCCCATACACAAAAAGGGACACACAAGAGACTGCAGCAACCATAGGACCATAGCACTGATCTCCCACGCAAGGAAAATCATGCTCAAAATTCTGCAACATAGACTCCAACCGCACATGGAGAGAGAAATCCCAGGGTTCAGGAAAGGAAGAGGTAACAGGGATCACATTGCAAATATACAATGGCTAATGGAGCATAGTAGGGAATTCCCAAAGAAAATCAGCATGTGCTCTATAGACTATAGCAAAGCCTTTGACTGCATAGATCATGAAAGGCTATGGAACGCCCCTAAAAATAATAATAATAATAATAATATAATATATTTTATTTGTATACTGCCCTAGTGGAAAACCAATCTAGGCGGTGAACAATAAAAATTGTAAATTACAACAAGTTAAAACAGCAACATCCCTCCACCCCCCCTTAAAACATTATTAAATCAAGTACAATTAAAACAACTGCAGTTAAGCAGTACTTAAACTAAAACCAAATATATATAACAACATCAACTACAACACATGGGAGTGCCAACACATCTGATAGTCCTAATGAGGAATCTGGACAAGAATCATGACAAGAGGCTATTCTCAGAACAGGGAGAAACACAATGGTTCCCAATTGGCAAAGGAGTCACACAAGGCTGCATCCTATCACCCTAACTATTCAACTTATATGCAGAACATATTGTAAGGAAAGCAGGCTTTGACATGGAAGAGAGAGGAGTGAAAATAGCAGGGGAAAATATCAATAATCTGAGATATGCTGACAACACCTTAATACTAGCAGAAAACCTCACAGACCAGGAACACCTACCAAGAAAGATCAAAGAAGAAAGTGCAAAGGCAGGCTT
>JAIPUX010001232.1:5437401-5447845 GCA_020142125.1 Phrynosoma platyrhinos
GTTAAATTAAAGGAAGTGACATATGCAGTTAAATGCATGACGTCATTATTTAATGATGTCATATGATGTAATATGACATCATTTCCGGGGGAGGGGTTTGTAAATTTGTTGTTGTTAATTGTTTACATCTTTGTCATATGTGGTGAAGGACCACCCATCTGGGTGGGTCACACCTTCTCACACACGTGACAAAACTGTTGGAAATTTATTCCTTGTAAATAGACCCTGTACAGCAAAATAAAAGTTGTGGCCTGTTTAAACCCAAAAAGAGGCATCTCGTGTCCTTCATGGGACTTGTAGTTCAGCAGCATCTAGAAGCCCATAGTTTCTGAACCCTTTTTCTATATCATACTAGGCTGCTAACACAAAGTGTAACTTAAAAATGCAAATACTCCCTAACAAGTCTTATTCTTAGGCATCTGGTACATTTGAAGTAGCGGATACCACTACAGTGTGTTACCCAAATTGCTAGGTTACCAAGATGGCACCCACAAATTGATATATAATAGGAGCATTTTAATAGCTCAGATTAATAGCAGCGAGAGGACTCTGGATAACTTCAGAGTCAGGATCTTGCCTTTGTCTAATGGTTCCAAAAACAAGAACTCTAGAGTGCTAAGTGCAATGAATTTTATTAACAGCAAAGGGGAAAATCATAATTCATGCAATAGCATTCACACATACACACAAACACACACACACACAAGAACTAATGAAATTAAAGGTAGTAGCTCATAGGAAAGTTGAGGGAAGGCAATACCCCTACCAGTGCAGAAGCAGAATTCCAATCAGAGGATGATGGAAGTGACAGCGGCTCAACAAGACTGCCTGAAACATAGGGAGGGCAGCCTTGTTGAGGGGTCAATATAAAATTTGACAGTAGATTTCAGAATAAACCAATGTGTGAGTGCCAAAGCAAACAGTTGAGTGGATTTCCCACCCAATGGGATTCCCACCTGATTGATGGTTTTAACTTCAGAGTTACAAAAGGAATATTTCCAGTTGATGGCAATGAAATTGATTTAATCAAGCAGTAATAAGATCAGGACAACCCTAGGGAGTTTGGGATAGGATTAGGGGTATAGAAAAGTACAATGGGGGCTAGCAGAAAGATTGACTTAATGCTTTAGGCTGACAAACCTTGTCTGTGACCTTCAAGAGGAAATGCACACCACAGGGGGTAGTGGAAGCAGCAATATTCCCAGTCATAAAGTCACAAGGTTTCTTTCAACATGACCTCAGCTCTGTGACCAGTCAGAAGTTCACGTAAAGGTCATTTGATCTTTCCTGGTTCATGATTGTGACCTCTCTGTATCTGCTATTGTAATAAAATATAACAAAATATTTGAACCCCAAAATAATGCAGGGTATGCAGAGGTGCCAACAAGTGGTTTTCAACATATGTTTTTTTACAAAGCTTGAATTAAATGGAGCTGAATATCATAGAAAACAAGCAAAATTTGATTCAGTGTGGTTGATTAAAAGTGTTTTAGTCAAAGCTGTTAAAAATCCTAACCAGTAAACAGATTTACAATACAGAGCATTTTCATGAGAATTGTGTGTGTTCAAAGCACTTCACAGTCATCCTTACAACAATTCTGTAGGGGAGGCCAACATTAGTATCTGCAGATAGCTGATGAGTGGTGAAGCTGAAAACATTGCCTCTTAGACGTCTTCAGAGTTCATGGCTGAAGTAATATCTGAACATTCCTGAACCTCTTTGGATAAATAACTCAATGCAGTTGAGATGTATGTGCAAAAACGCACACATAATGGCAATCAACACATGGGCATTAAAATCAGTCAAACATTTTCCAGCTTCCTCTAAAGGTAAATGAAAATGCTTCCAGAGCTGTACAATATGCCCCCAGGGATAGCAGAACAAGCATTCAGGCCTTAAGAGAAGCGGAATGGTTACCCCCTCTCAACAGGGATCCTTCAAGACATCTGTTGAACACTCAAATATGTTTCTTCTCCCTTTACTAAGGTAATGGTTGACCTGCTCCCCTGTTCCAGCCTGGCCTTTTCAACTGCAAAGCTAGCATCATGGCACCATCATAATTCATCTGTGTAGACTTTTCAGCTATGAGGTTAAAGGGATAACTAATGTTGCTTCTAGGAGATCAGCTTAAGACTCCAGTAAAGCAGGTGGGGGGGGGGGGCTGAACCAACAATATCCTCTACATACTGTGGGGTGGGGATGAACTGAAAATATCATGAGCATGCTTCTTGTCAGAACAATATGCTGGCTAACATGGCAAAACGGAAAGCCACAGCTCATCAAGTTGCACAGTTTTACTAGAAACAGTTGGGAGTCCAACCCTCATGCTTATTGAGAGGCTGAGACAGACATCCAGAATATGCCAACAGAACATCTGTACAGACATTTTTATCTTGTGTCACACAAGCAGAAAGGGGAAGGAAAGACCTGCACTGAGACACAGGATCAAGGGAAGTGATTTACAGCAAGAAAAATCTGATAGGGCATGAGAATGAGAAGCTGGGGTCTCTTTACACACATTTTTAAAGAACAGAGGTTTCCAAACTTTGGTTCTAGAGATGTTGGGACTTCAGCTTCCAGAATGCTTGGGTCTTGATCATTTTGGCTGTGTTTTCTAGGAGCCACTGCTTTAGACCCTGTCCGTATCCCATTCTATTGCAGAGAGCAATGGAAATAACTTCTCCCTCACTTTTGCCTCGACAGCAGTATTTATACAAATGTGCATGTGTGTGCACATGTGAATTGTGAATAAGTGCACAGCATGTTGGGAGGGAGGGAATAATCTTCACATATTAAGCCTAATTCCTTTTTTATATTATTTTTATTAACACATAATTTTAAAAGCATAAAACTAGACTGAAGGAAGCAGACTTTACTAGGAAAAAATAATACATTACAATCACATCTAAACTAAACAAACTAAACTAATATATAATAATACTGCACAACTAACAAAATACCATACAAAAGAGAGGGGACATACTAGGGGAATATATGACTTCCAAATCTCTGGTAAATTGTTATATTTGAAAATAATTCTACTTCATCTAACCCAGGGGTAGGCAACCTTTTTGAGCCGGGGGCCGGGTTGCTATCCCTCAGACAATTGGGGGGGCCGAAGCACCAAAAATAAATAAATAAATACATAAATAAAAAAATTTTTTTTTAATTTAAAAACATTTTAAAATATGCATGCACACTCTCTCAGCCCCAGAAAAGCCATTGCAAAACCCCTGTGGAGATTTTGCCAAGAAAACCCCAAGAACAAGTAATAACAACAATAATCAATATCATCATGGCGGGTGGTGGCGGCGGCAGCAGGACCGGACTGGGGCCGATCCAAAGGCCTTGGGGGGCCGCATCTGGCCCCCGGGCCGTAGGTTGCCTACCCCTGATCTAACCCAACCTATAAAATAAATAATTTAAAAACTGGCTAAATATTTATTCACTGACTTCCACAATATTTTATGATTCAACTTAAACTTCAAAACTACCATTATTCCCCCTTATTACTCATGTTAACTATATAAACAGTTTCCAGTCTTCTTTAAAAATCTCCAGCATCTTGTGCTTTAAAAGATTTGTCAATATAATTTGCCTAATTCCCCATGCTTCCTCCTGTCCCATACAAGTCACACAAGGGGGGGGGAGTGACTGAACCAGACTGTAAATAGCATCTGTCCAGTCATTTCATTCCTAAAGGAGTGCTCAGGATGATGCTAAACATGGCATATTAGGAGTATTGTTGGGTTTTAAAAAAACATTTAACAGGAAGCAAATGAGAGCAATTAAGCAGATGGGAAGGGGAGATTTAACCTTTAACTCCCCAGCTATAATCCCAGTGAAAATTGTTCCCTGTACTTCTGTTAGCTGGGAAGGGGCTCCTATTAGTGCCACAAGGATTATTTCCCCACTTAAGACAATCAGCTTTAAATGGGGGTTGAGTTCATAATTGATGTTATATCCATAATAAAACCGGAGTCTCAGATTAAAATCACCATCCAAATCTCTTGTTCTACTATGATCCCCTCAAATATCCCCAAACCTTTATCATCACATTTATCATTGTATCTGTTTTGGAATCCTTTTAGCAGAATCCAGTCCACTAGAAAGAACAGCAGCAAGAACTGGTGGAGCATTTATCTGGTATTTGAGCATTAAGCACAAGAGGTTGCTTCAGGAAGTATCCTCCTGAGTTCACAATAGAGGTGGGACTTGAACTTATGTCATCACAGTAGAGGTAAGGCTTATGTTCTTATGTTACACTAGATAGACTAATATATTCCATTTCACACCATGTCTTCCAGAGTCTTAAAGTGCTTCCTGCAGGGCTTTCACTTGGTTCCATAACCACCACAGGCTGGTTGGTGAGGATACGGGAAAAAGCCTTCTCAGAGCCTGCTCTTAGGACCTTATCCCACGGGGCCAAAAGCAGCAAGAATCCACTAAGAATCAGGCGCTATAGCGCTATACATTCCCGGGTGATCACACGACGTCGCTCAGAATCGGCTAAGAATCAGGCGCTATAGCGCTATAGTTTTCCGGGTGATCACACGACGTCGCTCAGAATCCGCTAAGAATCAGGCGCTATAGCGCTATAGTTTCCCGGGTGATTATACGACGTCGCTCAGAATCCAACAAGAAACCGCTCGGAATGCAGCATCATTCGGGTTCTTTTGAATGTCGGTTTCAGCGGGCATTGCAATAGCGCTAGCTTATCCATAGCGCTATTATAGCGCTAGCGCCATATTTATACTAGCGCTATAGTACTGCAATGATGCTTATATCGCTTTCTTGCCACTTTTGAGAGCAGCGTGGGATAAGGTCCTTAGTTTGTGAAATTCTCTTCCATGAGGGGCTAAGCTGGCCCACACTTTGCTGTTCTGTCAGGCATTTAATGATTATTTTAATGTTCAGTTGGCCATAGGGAATCAGTTTTAGGGGAGGCTGTGTTTTTAACTTTCTGATTATGTTTTTAAATGATTTTACACTTTTTTCAAATTTAATAGCATTTTAGTATAACAACCTTCATTTAGTATAACAACTTAATTGTGTTTTAACTGTTTCATAATCATGTTTTAAGCTTTTTTTGTTTTAATATTTGTAATCTTCTTTTGTGTCCCACTCTAGGGGAAAAGCATGCTATAAATTAAACAAACATGGAGTTGAATGGATGATCAGAAAGCTGGAGCCTATATGCTTTTACTGTACCTAAAAGTCTCCCCAAGCTGGAAGGATAAATACCTATCTTCTACTACACAGTGATCAGAAGACTTTAATGCTCTAGCTATGCATGGATGTGTATTTTATAGATGCCAATTAAAATTGTATTTTGAAGAGTTAATCAGTGCATAGTAATATATGGACTGAGCTATGTTCATATCCTGCGGTCTTCCCCTTGGCTTTATTCCTCTCCTTTCTTTTTCACCTGTAATCTTTTTTAAAAAAGTCACTTCCTATCCATCCTTCAGGGAAGCATCCATACCATTTTCCCCATCCCATTAATACTCATAACACCCCATTGTGATAGGCAAGACATCAGTTATCCCACGGCAGTGACAGCTTGTGAACCAAGCAGGTGGAGGTGCCTTACCTCAAAATGGAGAGGGAATATACCCCCTCCCATTCACTCAACAAGCAGCTTGTAGCCCAGTTGATCTACTAAACTTTACAAGTGGGGTTTTGAACATGTTCCCCTAGTCAAACGTGCATACTCAAGTCTAGCACACCACCCCAGTGCTCTATGCTGTGGTAACTTATTTTTGTACCTTCTTTTCATGGTAAGTTGAAAGCTGCAATATGATTAATAAATAAAATTGCAAGGTTTTTTTAAGCTTGGTGGAAAGACACAAAATTGATGAGAAGATCAGACAAGCAATCCCTTCCAAAGGTTACCTCAGCAGCAACCAGAAGACATGAAATAGACACCTTGCAGGGAAAAAAGAAAGGAAAGAAATGGGAAGCAGATCAGAATCAGTATGCACAAATGTAACCTCAAGGCCCCATGAGTTTAAATGCTACTTTGTCCATTTTAAAGCAAACACTTGTGCAGAGTGAAGTACAGAGTGTTATGGACTCAGAAAGATGTCAAGAGCATGACTTGGCATGCTAACCTAATGCTTTGATATCTATCTTCAAACACCTGCTGGTCCTAAATTTTGTAAAAGACCCATGCCTGCTGTGGAGCGTATCTTGTTTCCAAAACTCATGGCTTCACAAAACAAAGTAAGATGACTGCACCTTCCAGGAAGGAGAAGCAACTGGTCAAGAAGATAATTTACAGTAAATCCTACTCAGAAGGATTACCAGCACATTTAAATGCTTACGAGCATGCTGGAGTGGCATATGATGTTAATGGATAAAAAAAGGAGGCCTACATGATGAATGAAGGTAATTAATGATTGGAGGATTATACAACACATTCAAAAAAGTCCTGGAGCTTTTAAAGACTTTTAATATAAAAGGAAAGTTTCCTACCCCAACACATGTAGTCAGATTTTTGAAAGTCATGGATTGCCTTTGTCCTCCCAGCCTGCAAATGAGTCATGCATTTCATACCACAAAAGGATCCCCATAAAAGTTGTCCTTTGGGTTATATGGGTAATTATTATTAATAACTAACTAAATTGGCTCAGCAAGACATGGGGCAAACTGTTTGTCCTACTGATTTTTTGAAGCTGGGTTGAGGTGTAAAGGGAGCTTATAGGGCCATTTGTTTTTATTTGATTTTCATATTTTTGATCCAGCTTTATTAAACAAGTTCAAAACATCAAATATACCAAATCATAAAATACACCTAAACTCATTCCACATATTTAAAGAAAACAGCCCCCTTGTGGCTATTCAAAAGCAACATCTGAAAGTCAAACAGTTTAAATACCAGTTCTCTATGGCAGCTCAAAAGTGTTTGAGGCATGACTCCTTTTTTCAAATCATGTTCATTTTGAACTACTTAAGCCTCATTTTCTTTAATTTTCCTATCCCACCTTTCATCCAAGGTTATTATACAGTGAGATAGCCTCAGTTATCCTTGCAACAACCATTTTAGGAGATGGCTGGGCCAAGCTCTCCCCCCACCCCAAGTATCATGGCTGGGCCATTAAGAGGAAGGGAGTAACATGTTTGAGGGAGAGCTTTCAAGTTGCTTCCAACTTATGGTAAGCCTCAGGTGAACTGATCAGGGATTTTATTGGGCAAGATTTGTTCAGAGGCAGTTTGCCTTTGCTTTTCTCTAAGGTTGAGAGAGTGTGATGTGCCCAAGGTCTCCCAGTGGGTTTCTATGGCTGAGTGGGGATATGTCCTCATCCAGTGTCCTTGTCTAGTAGTATGAGACTGTAAATGCTGCATTGGGACCCACTGAGACTCAGCTAGGATTTGTCTGGCCTATATGACAATATCTTTTGTGTTCAACCAGCTGACATTATAAAATGCAATGGCAAATGGTATCAACTTTATCCTGAGCAGAGTGTTTAGCATTTTGGATAGTGCCTTTAAAGTTCATAGCAAAACCTGGCATCTGAGTGACTACCCACCATTGGTTAACTGGAATAAAACACTGACAATCTCTATGACTGACAATCTCTATGACAATAAAAATAACATAATGTAAGACCAGGAAGGAATAAAAAGATGCTGGATGTAATATAAAGAACAGCTATATAAAAGGGATAACAAAATGGAGGACACATGGATTGAAGCGCCATATGAAGATGAACTCCAAATTCTAAAAAGAGAGGTGGAAGCTGCAATTAGAGAAATGGGGAAAAATCAACCACCAGGAACAGATGATATACCAATTTAACTCCTTCAATCCACACTGACAGAATCAACATCAATGCTAACCAAATATACAACAGATATGGAAAACAAAACAATGGCCAGCAGATTAGAAATGGTCAATATACATCCCCATCTACAGCAAAAGGAGATACAAAGGACTGCAGCAACTACAGGACCATAGTTTTAATCTCTCAAGCAAGCAAAATTATGCTCAAAATTCTGCAACATACACTCCAACCATACATGAAGAAAGAAATCCCAGAGGTTCAAGCAGAGTTCAGAAAATGAAGAGGCATTAGGAACTATATTGAAAACATACGACAGCTAATGGAGAGCACCAAGGAATTTCAAAAGAAAATCACTATGTGCTTTATAGACTATAGCAGTGATTTCCAAAGTGGGTGATATGCCCCTCACTGGGGGTGGTGGAAGGATCCAGGGGGGCGGTGAGGCAGAAAGGGGGCAGTAGAGGGGCAGTGAGGGGGAAAGGGGGTGGCAGGGGGGCCTTCAGTCAAAGTATTGGTGGGCAAGAAAGACAAGGGGAACCAGCACTCTTTAGGACCATGGTAGGCATGAGGATTACATTAAACTTCTTTTCAGGGTCCCCAGAAAACCACCACATAGCCTCGCTGATCATTTTATGTGGTGGTGTCTCCCACTCTTTGCTTGCCCATTTGAATTCGCTACCTTGCCAGCACCTTTTGCTAGTAGTGGCAATTGGGAAACTTGCTCAGAGTGGCACCATTTTGGGACAGACTAGAGTTAGAGAATGCAGTGGCTCAAGTGGTTAAGACACTGATTCTGTTGATTGCAAGACCAGCAGGTTGGCAGTTTGAGACTCAGGTGCTGCATGATGGGGTGAGCTCCTGTCACTAGTCCCAGCTTCTGCCAACTTAGCTGTTTGAAAGCATGCAAATACAAGTAGATAAATAGGTACCACTTCGGTTGGAAGGTAAACAGCATTCAGTGCAATCATGCTGGCTCTGTGGCTTAGTAACTGAGATGAGCACCATCCCCTATGGTCAGACATGACTTGACAACTTTGTCAACAGAGAATACCTTTACCTATCTTTAGAGTTAGAGAACATGGTGGCTGAGGAGCAGTGGCAGTAAAAAGGAGTTTTCACATTTGATACTCTGCCTGACCTTTGCTGGGACTTGGCTGGCAGGCTGGAGTTGCTCTACTGCTCCTGCTTTCTTTCATCAGACAGGCTGAGAGAAGAAATAGCAGAAGAAATTATTTTTGTGGCAGAATGGACACATGAAGATGTCTCTGAGGAAGGAGTATCTGTGCTTGATTCTTGGAAAGAATCCTTTGTCTTGGAGTGGCTCCTGTAGTTAAAATCTCTCCCTTTCCAGCCCACACCAGTCTCCAGTCCAGAGCATGTGGCCTCTGTAAACCCCCTACACACATATTGGCTGTGCCTTTCTCTGCCCTGATGAAAGATTGAGAGTCTCTCCTCTCTGGGGAGAAGTTTCTCCCTTACACCTGGTCACCCTGGGAACAGCAACTGAGCAGCTGCCTGAGTAACAACCAAGAGGCATCTTGTCCTCACTGGCCTTTGCTGCAAGGCTGGCATGGGTGAGAGGCTTCTCGGTTGCTGCTCAGCCAACTGCTCAATTACTGCTCCCAGGATGAGAGGGCACACAAGGAGCAGCAACTGAGCAGCCAGTCAAACTGCAACCAAGAAGCTTCTTGCCTGTGCCAGCCTTAGCTTCAAGGCTGGCACAAGCAAGAAGCTTTTTGGTCACTGACCATACTGCTTCTTGTGTTGCTGCTCCCCAGGTGACGGGGTACAAAAGAAGCAGCAACCAAGACTGGTTGTTTTGAATTTACAGTTGAAAAGGTAAAGGTTTTCCCTTGACAAGATTGTCTAGTGGTGTCTGGCTTTAGGGGGTGATGCTCATCTCTATTACTGAGCCAAAGGAGCCAGCATTGCCTGAGACTATTCTGTGGTCATGTGGCCAGCATGACTACATGGAGAACAGTAGACATCAAAAAAATATGTGCTGGGGGAGGGCACTAGGTTTGCTGCCCAAAAGGAAAGAGAGTGGTAGCCTGAAAAAGTTTGGGGACCACTGGACTATAGCAAAGCCTTTGACTGCATAGATCACAAAATGGAACATCCTTAAAGACATGGGAGTGCCAACACATATGATAGTCCTGATGAGAAATCTGTATTCAGGACAAGAGGCTACTGTCAGAACAGAACATGGAGAAACAGAACGGTTCCCAATTGGCAAAGGGACCAGGCAATGCTGTATCCTTTTAGCTTATCTGTTCAACCTGTATGCAGAATATATTATACAAAAAGCAGGTTTGAACACAGAAAAAGGAGTGAAAATAGGAGGAAGGAATATCAACAATCTAAGATATGCAGATGACACAATACTACTAGCAGAAATCATCAAAGACCTAGAGCATCTACTAAGGGAGATCAAGGAAGAAAGTGTGAAGGCAGGCTTATTGTTGGAAATAAAGAAAACAAAGAACAACCACAGAGAATTTACACCAATTCAACCTAGACTGTGGAGTTTATCACATGGGGAATCCCATGCAGAAACACTGCTTTAAATTGGGGAAAAACCACAAAAGCGGAAGAAATTTATCAACGGGATTTCCCCATGTGATAAACTCCCAGTGCATTTAAAAGGAGGTTAATC
>JAIPUX010001232.1:5460478-5478432 GCA_020142125.1 Phrynosoma platyrhinos
GGGGGTATTTTATTAGAGGAAATCATCAGCACACAAAAGCACACATACACTCATGCACACACACAAGAGCTAGTGAAGTAAAGGTGGGAGAAGTGGAATAGATTTAAGGCCTTGCTAATGGAGATACGTTACCAATGTGGATCTTGATTCGAAACAATGGGTGTCCAGAATGGAGAAGACTCAATAGCCACTGTAGTAAGGGGGGTTAGCCAGTGTATTAAGGAGCCTAGTCTAGCCAAACCACAGAGTGCCAGCCTGCCTGCTTGCAAACTAGACCAAGACCAAAGAAGGGCTGTTTTACTAGCTGTATATATACCCAGAATTGTGTCTTTGGAGCAGAAAACCATGGCTTGAATGGATTAGAAGCCTGCTAAATAGTTTCCCAGGGGTAAATAATAGTTCAGACTAGCTCCGCTTCCCCCCATCTTCCCTTTTTAAAATTAAACTGTTAAGAAATATGAGGGGCAATCAGAGGCTTGGTCCTGGGGTAACACAAACAGCTCCTTCTGAAATCCTGACTGGTGCACTGTCACTTCTGTCAAGGACAGACTAGTGCACCCAGACTCCTTGTTGATCATATGTCTGGGTACCTGTTTCTGTGTCAGTGAGGCTTTGCCCCAGAATGTAAAATGTCCCAGGTGCATGCAGTGTGTAGTGTGCAAAAAGGAGAAAAACTGACTCAGAAGAAGCTGATGAAACTTCAGCAGGAAGTTTTGTGATAACAGTTCAAAACTGCATAGTCACTGTAGCAGGAAAATGATTAAACACTGGCAGAGGGTCAGAATCTTAGCCAGTTTTTGTGTATATAAGGAAGAATCTTCCAATGCACTAGAGGACTGGTGGATGTCAGTTGGTGGTGGAACATTATGTTGGATGGTGGAAATATTTCTGTATAGTTCTTATAAATATTTGCTACAACTAAGATTAAAAAACCTCTTCAGAAGAACCTCAGCAGTCATGAGTAAAACTCAACAGAAGGAGATTTTTTTTTCTCTTCAACTACTTCCAGATTTTCCAGTGGCATTTGTTTCCTGGCTGGCTGTTTTCTGCATATGGATTCAGTTTTCCCTGTGCTAGCATTCTGTCCTCAGCAGAAGCAGCAGTGTACTAGGCAGGCTTTAAACAGAGCCCCTGTTAGAAGTGGCAGTAGCAGCTTAAAAAACAGGCCATCCTCTTTCCCTGAACTATTCAGTGTGGGGAAGGGAGATGGCGTAGCTCTTGGTATGGGGACAGTGGACTGGGTCAAATCAGACCTGATCCAGCTGTCCACATGCCAAAAAAAAAAAAACACCTTGAGATCACTCTGAGGTTTCCAAGAAACGTCAGGCTTTCCCCCAACTTTGCTTAGTGGAGCAAAGTTGGGTTACAGGCCCAAAACCATAGTATCTCCTCAGATACTGCTGTGTCATGAAGACTGCCAACACCAGCTTCAGGGTGAGTTTGATGTTTTCCCTCAGTGTAGACAAGCCCTAGGTGAAGTTTTGTAAGCAAAATTATGGAACATCTTGAGACAGTGCAAGATTGTGAAATATGGAAGCTTGAGCAAAGCTTAAGTGTGCTTTAAACATATCCCTGAAACCAAAGAAAAAGACCCCAGACATCAAAAGTAATTCTTTCTGTGGAGAGGATCTGCTTACTGCTTTCATCACTATACAAAACCTACTGCTTTTGCTTTTGGATGATCCCAACTGGAATATTTCTGACACGGCAAAATAACTTTTCTCTTTTTTAAGGTTCTGTCCCAGAGGACTTTGGTTATTTTACCTTTCTGTTCTTTTGATTGCTCCTAGAGGTATAACATTGGATGCAATACACAGAAGAATTATACAAAAGAGATGACAAAATGAAGGACACATGGAATGAAGAGCCATATGAAGATGAATCCCAAATCCTAAAAAGCGAGGTGGAAACTGTAATAAGAGAAATAGTGAAAAACAAATCATCAGGAACAGATGATATTCCAATTGAACTGCTGCAATCCACGTTGACAGAGTCAACTCTAGTGCTAACTAACATATGTCAACAGATATGGACAACAAAATGATGGCCAACAGATTGGATGCAATCAATATACATCCCCATCCTCAAAAAGGGAGACACAAGAGACTGCAGCAGCTATAGGACCATAGCATTGATCTCCCATGCAAGGAAAATCATGCTCAAAATTCTGCAACATAAACTCCAACTATACATGGAAAGAGAGATCTCAGAGATCCAAGCAGGATTCATGAAAGGAAGAGGCGCTAGGGATCACATTGCAAATATATGATGGCTAATGGGGAGCACCAGAGAATTCCAAAAGAAAATCAGCATGTGCTTTATAGACTATAGAAAAGCCTTTGACTGCATAGACCATGAAAGGCTACAGAATGCCCTTAAAGAAATGGGAGTGCCAGCACATCTGATAGTCCTGATGAGGAATCAGTACTCTGGACAAAAGGCTACTGTCAGAACAGAACATGGAGAAACAGAATGGTTCCCAATTGGCAAAGGGATCAGACAAGGCTGCATACTTTCACCCTATCTGTTCAAACCTCACAGACCAGGAACACCTACTAAGGGAGATCAAAGAAATAAGTGCAAAGGCAAGCTTAATGCTGAACATAAAGAAAACAAAAATAATAACCCCCGACAACCTTCACAATTTCAACCTAGACAATGAAGAAACAGAAATAGTAAAAGAATTCCCATACCTGGGATCAAACTTTGATAGAAATGGGGACTGCAGGCAGGAAATCAGAGAGAGATTAAGAATGGGGAACTAGAAAAGATTCTAAAATGCAAAGATATACAACTCAGCACAAAAGTTAGAATCATATAAGCCATTGTATTCCCTATTACCATGGATGGATGCAAGAGCTGGACAGTGAAGAAAGACGATAGGAAGAAAATCAATTCATTTGAGATGTGGTGCTGGAGAAAAGTGCAGAGGATCCCATGGACAGTCAAAAGGACAAACAAGTTGGTCCTAGAGCAGATCAAACCGGAAACCTCCCTGGAAGCCAAGATGACCAAACTGAAACTGCCATACTTCAGACTCATCATGAGAATAAAGGACTTTTGGGGGGGGGGGAATAATGCTGGGGAAGGTGGAGGAAAGTAGGAAGAGAGGAAGGCCACATACTCGATGGATTGACTCTATTAAGGAGGGCATGGGTATGGGGTTGCAGGAATTAAGCAGAGCATTGAAGGACAGAGGGTCTTGGAAATGTCTCATCCATAGGGTCACCATGAGTTGAGATCAACTCGAGTACAGTTAACAACAACAACAACAAAAGAGGTGAAACATTGTCCAATTCCTTCTCAGAAAAATCTAATGAGCCTTAAGAGAGGATATTTCTGTCACCCCTAAATATCATGCCAACTACTCCTCTGTTTCTCCAGTGTGCATGTCTGGCTGAAGGAAAGATCCTTATTGCCCCTCCCCCCACCATGATCCTCTCTTTGTAGTATCACCTGAGTTTCATAGTCAGCCCTCCATATCCATAGATTCTTTATCCATGCAATCAACCATCCACAGTTGGAAAATATTCAAAATAAATAATATAAATTCCCAAAAGCAAACCTTGATTTTGCCATTTTATACAAGGGACACTATTTTATTTCACCATTGTATTTAATGTAACTTGACCATCCACGAATTTGGGTAACCAAACCACAGTGGATACCAAGGGCCCACTGTATTGCTTCACTCAAGACCCTCTCAGCTGAATTAGTTAATATTTTGCAATTCTGGAGCAACTGTATTGTTTGTTTATCCATTTATTGTTTGCCATTTATGAAGGTGTCACATAGTATTTGCTGTTCCCCAGTTCTGTCATTATTTTGATTCTTGGGTGTTCAATAAAATTCCACACATTGCATATGTGTTATTGAGTTCTACTGAGTTGTCTAAGAGATACTACTGCAGCATTCAAAAGATCCCTTACAGGCATGGATACTCATAATGGAGAGATGTCTTCTTAAAAAAAAATCCTTGCAGTGTCCTCAGAGCATCTCTGTCCCTCAGAACCAACCTTTTTACTGTAGTTCATCCAGCTCAGGAATCTCTGAGCTCTAAGAATTCTACTAGGAGCTGAACTGCACAATGTTATAATAATGCACAAGTTGTGTGTGTCAGCTCTTGTATCCAAAAGCTTTCTTTAATCTAAAGGGCTTGTCTGCCTCAGCTATGTTATAGTGCTGTAGGAGAGGATCACATCTGTAGTTTGGAGTAAATGGCCCTTGGCCAGACATTTGCAATTCATCTTAAGTGGTAGTGACTACATAGACCCACCTTCAATATTACCATTTAATGAAATATGGTTTCATGCCAAAAGTATTAATTTGTTGGCTGGTGTCAAGGAACATTATGACTGTACTTTTAGAAATAACATTATGTTATATAAGACATGGTATACATTTCTTTCAGCTGCTTAAGCCAGACCACAGATACCTTCTTTGGCAGGCTAGGGAGCTGTAGCTATATTTATAGGAGTAGCAAGTTCAAATAGGCACAAGAAGCTCTAGTTTAGAATAGCAGCTCTTTAACAGAAGCCACAAGGAGTAGATGGGAGCAATAGTATAACCTGTAGGCCCAACTCATTCATTAAATAAAGGTGACATTTTCCATTGTGGTACCTCAGCAACGATGCTGAAGAGTCATCTCAGCCCATCCACTTCATTATTTCTCCAGTCTCCTCCCCAGCTCAATTTTTTTTAAAAATCCAAGGTAGGAAGTGGAGGTGGAAGAGTGACAGAGAGGAGAAATGAGACACAAAGCTTTAGATTACATTGGACCTTTATTTTTACCAAGGTTTGTGAATGCATTTTCTATCTATCAATGAGCCACATAAAAGAGAAATGTCCAATAGCCTTTATAAGGTAGGAGGAAATGTGTATGTGTGTGTGTAAGCTGATTTTTGCCCCCACCTCACCCCAGGGTCTTTAACTACAGATGACTGGACGTTAATTCATAAAATTAATAAAAATTCAATATGAACTATTTAATTATTTATTGTACTTCACTCTTACTGTGTAATCATTTTTTTCACTACTCCTGTTCGAGTGTAATGCAGAAATTGTAGATTTCACTTAAATATGGCAGATTTTAAACAAAGGCATTATAGTTGGGAGGATATCTGAATGACTCTTCAAGATATAACTGGAATGTCCTGCTCTTTGTTTCAAGTTTCAGTCTTACTGACCCAGAACTTTTGGATGGCCCAAACAAAAGTAGAGAACAAGCAAACCACAAATAGGAAATCAAAAATTAGCCATGAAAGAGTCCAAGAGAAATGGAGTCCAAGTGGTGATGTTTCCCAATAAAGCATACTAAAAGAACAGCTATTCAAGCAGATATCCAAGTCTCAGGCAGAATAAAGAACTAAGCAAGAGAACTAAGCATAAAAACAGAAGCAGTTTCAACACAGCAGGAAGTTAAAAGAAAGTAATTTCCTTTCCATTTGTTATGATAATTCATATATTCAAATCATCTTGTCTTTCCAAAATAAATCGTGTTTTGAGTAACTAATTTCTTCAAATGGAACAGAAATTTATGTACCATCAAAATGGTGCACTGACCATACTATACTTTCCAATACATTCTTCTACTTTGGACATAATTTTGAAGCTTTCTCAGGCTTTCAAGAAAGATGTTGCACCTGTAAAATGCAGTTAAGGTGGTGGAATTCACCTTTTACCTGACATCCTTTCCCTGTCACTGAAGTCCATCGATATCATGAAGATTATTGAAAACAGGAGGTTTGTGCCTTGCCAGCTAGACATTTCCTCTAATCATCTCTGCTTAAAACCACCTGAAAACTCATGAAGCCATTCATGTGGAACTTGAGGCATGAAATGGACATGATGCAAGTACAACTGAATGCAAGGAATCAGCAATATTCTTAATATTTAATATCTTTAATATCCTTAATATCCCATCTGCAGTGAGTATCCCTGGGCCACCAACAGTAGCCTTTTTCAAGTCATAACAAAACAACAAAATATTCTTCTGGACCATCTAATTTTCAAAGGAAGAAGAGGTGTCACAAGGAGTCTTAGGGAGCATCTAAACTAAACTGATACGGGGAAAATCAGCCTCACCTTGCATTTTCCTGATACACAGTGACCCTGCAATAACCTCTTTAACACCACACTCTCAAAGGGCATGTCTACAAAGGCTAAATAAAATGATCTCACTTTGTTTTCAAATGAGCAGTTGAGATGATGTATGGAACAATTTAGACTGAATCCAGGCCTTTCCAGTGCTTCAGCATTTCAATCCTGACTCAATCCATAGGAAGAGGTGGGAAATATTAATAAAAACTTTATTATTATGTATTAATCTAGAGAGAGAGAAAAGTAAGGATTTACTCCAGTTTGAGCAAAATGCAGATAGTCACACGTCTGTGTGGATTGTCATCAACTTCAATGTGGGTTCAGGGATGGGGGAAGTTTTTGATGGGTGGGACTATTTGGGTCCATCAGACTTGGTGTATGTCACCATGTTTTTCTATTGCAGTGTATGTTCAGCCATGAGATCACCAGTGAGGGGTTGGATTGGGCTACCCCTCGCTCTTCCTGCCCCAGCTTGAGTTTCGCATTTGTTTTTACTATTTTTATCATTCCTACCATCATCCCCCACCCAATCAGCACTATATAATCTTTGTTTTCACTTCAGTGAATGGAGCACACAGATTCTCTCTTCCCCTCTTCCAGTCCTTCACCTCATCATTCTCTTACTCACTTGTGACACAATCTCATTTGCTTCTTTTCTCCCAATTCCTCCCCATCATTTGTTCTGCAATGTATGTTTAGGGGAAACAGGGGAAGGGAATGTGTGAGATCTCTGCAAGAGTGATTTTACTAGTATCAGTCTTGTTCATATTATAAGAAAAATATAAATTAATATTGTTATTATACTATTATTATTATTATTATTATTATTATTATGTTGTTGTTGTTGTTGTTGTTGTTGTTGTTATCATCCCACTTATTCCCAAAATTGAGACTCAACGCTGCTTATAATTTAAAAGCACAGTACAGTTAAACACATACAAAAGTGACCATTAAAATAGAATTAAACTATTACATTATTAAAACTGATCACTTGTTTTTTTAAAAAAAATAGAATAAAATGAATCGCATTACTATGCATCATGACAATCCATTTCTTTAAAAAAGAAAAAGGAGGCACATAGGAAATTTGGATATATTGTATTAGATAACCCATCCACAATGGCTTTTGACCAACAATCCATTCTTTAATAATAACCACCATTCTGTTCCTTGGTAAAACAATTTAAAAATTACCCTTTAAAATACAAATGGAAAGGGAAACTTTTAATGATTAGTTTCTTCAGCTCTAAACCAAGTCATGGTCAGAAGCTCTAATTAAGTCCTTATAGAAACTTACAACACAATAAAATATACATTTGCTTAAATCCACTGAAAGTAGACCCATTCAATCAATGAAACTTACATAAGTATTGATTTATTAAGTTCTTGTTGATTCAGATCAGTGGGGCTAAGAATTGGCTTTAAGCCATTGAATCCAGCTGCCAAGCACCAATTCAAACCTCTGATCTCCCTTGTCTCTCAGTTGCTGGTGTTCCTTGACACATTTAGACATATGGAGAATACTCATTATTTCAGTCGTTTCAATAGAATTCTGATTGATATATGGCACCCAAAGGTACAACTAAAAATGTCTGAAATCTAATCAGTAATATTGGAAGGTCAGAAGCAGGCGGAGACAGTATTGTGCATGAAACTAATGCATATATACACACACATGCACATACTTACCTAAATGGATTTGCCAGTATAGCCTAAATAGCTTGGCTTTCAGTCAATGTGCCAAGCAGAATACCCTGGAAAGAAATGCCCTACAATGTTCAGGCTCACCAGTTCACAACCTTTCTTTCCAGCTAACATTGAAAACTTTCTCTCCTTTATAATTTCTTTCTCTCTCTTATAATTTCTTCCTCTTTAACTGCTGACACAGTAAATAACATCAGCAATAAAACTAATCAGCATCTGAATGTATATTAAATAAGGCAGTTCCAAACATTCTGTCTCATGCTGGTGTGACAAAGAAACCAATTCAGGTATACAGATGCAGACAGATTTGATTCTATATAGGTGATATGGGTAAAATTAATATATATTTATTGGCATTTACACAAATGTACAGATGACACTGAAATGTGGTATATATCTGTGTGGCAGAAGGGTGTCTCTTGCAGTAATGGGAAAGTGTATGGGATGATGGGAGAAAAGGCTTGTGCAGACATATTTGGAAATAAGTGCAACATCCATTACCAGTTTTAGGTGTCAGTGGAGTAGAGAGAGAGAAGTGTTGGCGAGGTATAGACAAGGGTTTGAAAATAAGGCGATGCAGGATTATGTCTGTAAGAATCACTCTTACTAGTCTTCCAAAACTAGTTAATATGGATAAAAGTTAGAAAGCCACTGTATAACAGAAGTTAGCAAATGCATCTAAAGCATAGTCCTTCCCCATGTGAGAAAAAAGGTATGCAAAGTGGGGGCAATCTCACAATAAACATTTTCTGTCTTGAAAGCCAGGTTCCAGAATAAGTATTTCTAGAAACACAAACACTAAGACTGCACTTTTAGGTGTCAGTAAATTCATTATTGCATTAACTAGGCCTAAATTATTAAAGCTTAATGATGTGGGTTCTCTGAATGCGTTGAGCTTCATTTTCCCACACAGAATCAATGTTGAACATTACAGTATAAATTAAGTAATACTTTACCCTGGCATGCTGCTGCTTTGAATTGAGTTAGCCCAGAAAGATGTATCCTTGCAACTACAGTCTCTCTCTGGCCTCCTAGCAAAGATGGTATAGTTTACTGTAACAAATGAGCAACAGACCTGTAACGACTTAAATGATGTATCCACTTTTGTCAGGGGAAACGTACACATGAGGATGCTGTGCTGCTTACAGCAATGAGGAGCAAACAGCAATCTCATACTATAAACATAATTTCCGTGGAGGCCTGAGGGACCATCTCCCTTTACCGAGTTTAGAAACATGACACATATCACAGAACATTTTAGGGTGGTTAAATTAATAGAACATAGATTCAGGCTAAAATCTGAAAAGGATAATTTTAACAAGATTTGGGCTTTAATCCTCTTTACATTTTAAAGAGAAGTCAGAATGTACAAAAGGCAGACTAAAAGGCTGTGGAATATGTTCTTTTTAGTCACGGGAACACATAATGGGGAGCAGCCCTTGCATATGTGAAAGCCAACATTGCCACGGCATTTGTATTTTATGCCCACTAAGCAGAGGGAATGTGCATGGCAATATGACTGTTAAAATGGGGGTTGCAGCTGAGTGGGCAATAAACTTCTTTTATCCCACCTCCATGATAGGTGGTTTGCCTTAGGGTCACCATAAGTTGAAAACAAATTGGAAAAGGCACACAACAATAACAGCAACCCCACCCCTACCTCCGTAAAGGGTTTGTGTTGTTTGTTTCCTTATATCCTAAATCTGTCTTGGTCCAGCTATCTATTCTGACTGGCAGAAACCCTCCAAGGCTTCAGGATAAAATATTTTCCACCTATAATAATAGATAGGAATACATAATAATCACCATATGAGAAATGCCAGGGAGAGGTGCTGAGATGTTATGTGCAAAGCACTTGCTTTAGTAGTAGACTGTGGATTTGTGCTTTAGGAAACAAGTTCACACATGTACACACACACACAAAGTCTTCAAGGGCATTGTCCTACTTTACATAACCCATATGCAAGTATATTTATCTCATGGTATTCTCCCATGTGAATTAAAAATACCTTTAACCATCTGGACATTTCATCTTCAGTCCTGTCAGCATTTTACCTGGTATTTGAAGGGCTGGTGGTTGAGAGGAGGCTTAATGTTATTTCTGAAACATGGGTTTCCCTACATTTTTTGTGTCTTTGTGGGGCTACATCATTTGATGGGGGATGTTTTGGATGTTTTAATGCTGCCTGGACATGTATATGCATATTTCTAAGGAGGTATTGCCCACATGGCATAGTAGTATGAGAGCTGGACTATGACTCTGGAGACCAGGATTCAATTCCCTTAGGCTAATCTCAGCCTCAGAAAACCCTGTGATAGGTTTGCCTTAGGGTCACCATAAGTCGGAAATGACTTGGAGGCACACAGCAACAATTATTGCCTGAAGGCTTGTATATTTTACATGCTTGTTTGTATTGCCTAATTGTTTTTTGTGTTACAGAGGTTGCCATGGTTTGTGCTTGTGTAGTTTGAAGATGGATACCTGGGTTTTACATGCAGGTGGTAGTTTGAGAATCACAACTTTTTTCCTTCTATTCTGTGCTATGTGGTTTGGCTTTGGAAGTTCAGGTCTAACCTCTACCTTTTACTCCATTTTTTGTGCATTGGTATGTGTCTTCTAAGGTGAACTAGGCCCTTGACAGCAGCCCTTTTCTTGTGATGCCCATGATGGCCTCTCAGATCATCAGACGTACCCACAAGACCTTATATAGAATATGAAAACAAATAATCATATCATATGTTTCATTACATTCTTGTAGACACTTTACTAGCTGGCTGACAGGAATAGAAATTAGGTATTGCTCCACACACATTTGATGAAAACAGTAGATTATGAGTAGAAGGATCTGTCTAAATGTATTTATGTGTCCAGGTATCCCCTTTAAGCATGGGATTTGCTTTAGTGTCTCAGTGATTTCATGGCTTTATTAGAAAGGTATGTAATTCAAGCTCAGACATGGTAACTCTTAACTGGATAATTTACAGTCATGTTTTTAAAATGTCCACACATGAGAAGATTAAATGATTCAGGGTCCAAAGGAAAGGCTGCCTTTGACATTGAGATGGGAGAAGTAAACCAGACATTCATAATTTGCACATCACAGAAAGATAGACAAATATGAGCAATTCTGTTCTCAGTCTTAAGATGTAATCTCATTTTCCTGTGAGTAAGCTGTTAGTCACATAAAAGTGCCTTTGGAAGAAACAACTATACACAGGGCAGCAAGATAAGGCAGGGATGGAGACCTTAGGCCTTTGCAGACTGCCAGAAATAGTGCACATTAAACTGAGGCACTGCTCTGGCTCAGTGCAAGGGAGTCACGGAAATTGTATTTTTTTTCTGAGACATTGAGCCTTCTCTGTCAGAGAGCTCTGGTGCCACAATAAATTACAGTTCCCATGATTCCCTAGCACTGAGCCAGGGCAGTGCCTCAATTTAATGTGCACTATTTCTGGCAGTCTGCAAAGGCCCCTTGACTAGTCTTTCTCCTCCACCTTAAATTTATGAAGAGGCCATAGGCATGCTCTTAGTTTGCAGCTTCAGTTCTTTCTTTAACTGAAAAAAATAGCAATAGCCTATACTATAAAAGTGATGAAGGCCAATAAAGTTCTGTGTAATATAAGAATCCCAAGAGCTACCTTATGTGCCAGTACTTCCCCAATGAGACATTGCTGCACCCATGATAGCAAACCTCCACTGCCCCTCATTCATATGCACATATTACAACACATCCCCCACATATATGTGTTTGTGGTGTTAAAAGAGCATAGTGTACTTGCTAGACTACTAGCTTCAGATAAGGCACACCACAGTTTACATCACTAGTTGGAAAGTCAGTGGCTTAATCACAGAGTTTATATGTGTCTTAGTTTCATAGGACACCCTATCATCAGAGTGAGAAAGTTTTGAGATACTTACTGCAATTCAGACAGGACTATGAGATATCTCGATGAGGTACCAGATCCAATTCAACCAGATAAAGCACAGAAGATCTAGTCTGAACCAAAGCAGTGCAGAGTCTCAAGCAGCATTATACAGGAATCAGGATGGGGAAACACTGGCCTGGAACAAATCCTGTGGAAATGAGCTGTTTTCTCAGTAGTGGACTACTGGCAACTGAGGGCTTTTTTAGGCTTCTCAGCTCATATCTTTCAGAAACTCAACCTCTGATGGTTATGATCACTAACTTCAGCCCTTACAGAAGTTGCAACCTTTACACTGCTTCTTTGTGACTGGGAGTATTTGGAAGCATCTTATGTAGTGGTCAAAGGGAAAGGATGGGCTTCATTCATTGCCAGAACAGACCTACAAGGAGATGCTGATGATGCAGGAAATGAAGCACCATATGGCTCAGAGTCCCATTCAGAGTGATGCCACTTATTGGAGCTTGGTGTCATGACAATACAAAAATCGTAGTGGGTAATATATCCTGAGTTCTTGGGGGAAGGAATGATTAAAACAAGACAATAAATATATAATGCAAGATGGTGTTAAAGCCAGCTGCAGATGGGAGGAAAGAAAGTTCAATACTGATCTCATTGTATTGACAGGGACTTGGGTGTTGGTCCAGGTTTCTAGCAGTTACCAATACACACTAGAAAAAAATATAAGTATAATTTATACATAATTCTTCCTAGTTGTCATAGGATGTGTCGGCCAGGTTAGTTATTACTGGTAACTTCCAGGAGACTATAACACCAAATTCGAAAGAACTGTACTGGGACTATCAGTATGATTTGGAACTACATTAAATGTTCTGGTTCTTACCACCTATAAGACATATGTAGACTACCTATATCTGGAACACTGGAGGGGAAAGCCTTCTCTTTCCTATGTTCTGTGAGGCTGCAGTTGTGGGTTCACCACCATCATATGTCTATTTATCACCAACTACTAAGGGATCTTTCCCAGAAGTAGTCCTGGTCACCCTCTGCTTAGAGATCTCCTTAAAGATCTGGGGTGGCATTTGGAAAAAACTGGATTTCATGTCCCAGCATCCCCCAGCTAACAGGATGTATTGGATGCATTCCAAAAAGAAATTTTTCTAGGTTTTGGACTTGGAAACATGAGCCACTGAAGCAGGCAATTAAGAAAAACATTTGAGTTTTAATTATAATAATGGACTCTAGATTACATTTCTATTTTATTTCACCTGTTCCATTTATTAGATTACCGGTACTTTGTTTTACATTTCTTCCTGTTTATAGTCTTGTTTTAACTTGATTGTACTCTGCTATGAAAATGTTTTGGAAAACAGCTGGCATAAAAATTGAAAAAAGAAAATGAGAAAAATTGAGTTTAGTAATTAAAACAATAAAAAGACATTTTATAATTTTTTGGAAAATTATTTTCAGGGAAACATGAACAGAGGAAAATGAAAAGATGAAAGATTATGAAAGATTATTTAAACAAATAAAAAATACCCCAAATAGCAGAAGAACTACAAAAGATGCTAAACACACCAATTACAATTGAAGAGATCATAAAAGCAATCAGGAATTGTAAATCTGGAAAAGCCCCTGGCCCAAATGGGATATCTGCAGTGTTTTATAAGAAATTACAGGATGAACATCTAATGCCATTACATGAAGTATTAAATGAAGGAATGCAAGGGGCTATACCAGAATCTTGGAATAATGCAAATGTATGCCTAATTCCTAAAGAAGGAAAGGATAGTAGAGACCACAAATGTATCAATTGTTATTGAATATGGATTACAAATTATTTGCAAACATACTAGCTGAAAGATTAAAGGAAGTGTTAAAATTGATTGTTAACTAATGAAGATCAAAGTGGATTTCTCCCAAACAGACAGATTAAAAATAATACCAAAGTAGTCTTAAACATTTTTGAATACTATGAGAAATACCTGGGGGGGGAAATTCGCAATGATCTTTGCCAACATGGAAAAGGCCTTTGACTTGGTAAGTTATAATTGTATGTTTGAAATCTTGGAAAGAATGGGAATAGGACCAAAATTTATGCAAGGTCTGCATGCCATTTGCAACAGACAAAAACCACAAATAATCATTAATGATGAGAAAACTAAAGTTATCAACATTAGTAGAGGCATCAGACAAGGGTGCCCACTGTCTCCTTTGTTATTTATTACAATAATGGAAGTCTTGAATAATGCAATCAGAAGCAACTTGAACATTAAGGGAGTCAAAGTAAAAAAGTTATCAATATAAGCTGAGAGCATGTGCTGATGATCCGGTAATCTTTTTGGAAGAACTGGAGGGTGATATGGATAAGTTATTAAAAGCATTAGCAGAATTTGGAGAATACTTAGTATTTAAACAAAGAAAATACAAAAATTATAACAAAAAACTTAACAAAAAAGAATGAAAAACAACTATATGAAACACTGGGGCGGAAAATAGAGAAGAAAGTCAAATACTTAGGAATTTGGATTACAAAAATAAATGTGGATCTTTATGATAATACTTACAAACAAACTTGGAAGGAAATTTAAAAAGATATAGAGAAATAGACAAAAGTTCTATTGTCACTATTATGCAAGATAGCCGTGGTCAATATGAACATTTTACCAAAATATATATATAAATTTTAAAATCTTCCCATAAAAACAAAACCAACAATTTTCAAAATATGGCACAAAGATTTATCAGACTTTATTTGGAACAGGAAGAAACCAAGAATAAAACATATGGCATTAGTAGCAAGCAAAATCAGAGGTGAAGCAGGATTTCCCACTTTACAACTTTACTATGAAGCAAGCAGACTGAATTAGCTCTTAGAATGGTTGATTTTGAAGAATGAAAGACTTTTTGAAATTGGAGGGATTTAATAATAAATTTGGTTGGCATATCTATATTTGGTATGGTAAATTAAAGGCTAACTAAGAATTTGCAGACCATGTAATACGGAAGCCATTAATACAAATATGGACTAAATACAAAGGCAAAATATATAAAAGAACACCATTATGGATCTCTCCAGAAGAAGCCTTTTTGGGTCAATAGAAAGATCAAAAAAAGAACTGGATCACATATATAGATTTATTAAAATTAAACAACTACTCAAATCTGCAAATAAGATTGAGAGAGGTACTAGAGAAGAAAGAATTTGTTTGTCATTAGTTCTCATACAAACAATTATGCAAGAGATTTAAAATGAACTCAAAGCTAGACAACTTTGGCTTTGAAGGTAATAATCTTGACCAGATAATACTTCAAGAGATAAGACATTTGACCACAAAAATATACAGAACAATATTGGGGATTTTCCTAGAAAAAGAGACAGTGACTGATTCAATGATACAATGGGTTTAAAATATATAGGATATAGACTAACCTTGGAACAATTGGAAAATTCATGGAAGAAAACACAAAAATGTACAAGGTCACAAGACCTCAAAGAAAACTATTTGAAACTCCTACATGGATGGTACCTGACACCAGAAAAATTAAACAAAATGTATAAGTCAATAGACCCCCAAATGTTGGAAATGCAATATGATGAAAGGAACTTTTTTTCATTTATGGTGAAGCTGTCTCAAAGGTCAAAAGTTTTGGATAGAAATATACTCAGCAATGTTGCAGATTATTGGAATTAATTTCCCACTGAAAGCTGAACCATTCCTGTTGAATATGACAGATGTACTGGATAAAAAAGATGAAAACAAACATTGGAAATTAGTGTTATATATGGTTATGGCTGCTCAAATTTTTTTTGCTAAGAAATGGAAAGAAAAAGACTCACCAACAACAGAGAACTGGCTAATAAAACTCATGGATATGTTTGAGCTGGACAGATTTACCTGTATATTAGACAAAAATACAATACAATAGATTTATTATGGCACATAGCCAGCATAAATATTAGACAACAAAGTCTTGAGTACCATGAGAAAAGATTGGCTTCCTATAATAAAACATTGGAAGGAAAAATGGAAAGGCTTCATTATATAGTGCCTATAGCGCAAAGGAGAAAATATACATTAAGATTTTTTTAAGACAAATGTCATGAAATATACCTCTGTTGCTGATATTTGAAGATTAGATATAGAACCAACAGAGATTTAAACGTAGAAGAGGTAGAATTAATAGGGTGATGTGATAACAACAAGGGAATATAAATCAATGAAAGTTAAGGAAATCAGGGAAAGTAGAAATGGGAAAAGAATACAAGAATTAAATTATGGTAAATGTAGATTTTATATTCTATTGCAAAAATATTGGACAATGTATAATGAGAACAATGTGAGAATTATAGGATTTGATTTTTTAATCATATATATATATATATATATATATATATATATATATATATTTCAGAATACACACTGAATATCCTTTCTAGACTGCACAGTCATGATGTACTAGGCAGGGCCACTGAGAGCTGGTACAGGACCTGGGGCAAGATACATGCTGTCCCCCTCAAAAAGATTAGCAACAGACATTAAAGCTCCTCCCCATATTGTTGGAATAGCAAATTTCATTTTGCAGTGTATTGTTTGTTTTTTCACTGTCCAGGTATCTGCATGGTGGGACCTTCAGAGGTCTTGGCTCTGAGGGTTTTCCTACTCACCACCACCAATACCCACAACTCTTCAGCCCTGATGCTAGGAAACACAGTCAATGCTTGTGAATGGCAACAGAGTTGCCCCTCTGGCATTCAATATATAAGAAGGGGTGGGCTAATGTTTCCTGGTTCAAGCATAGCATACAGAGAAACATTTAAAGATAAAATAGCCCTTCAGCCTTCCAACTTCCCACATGCCATTTCACCAGTTTCTATGCAAAAGGAATAAATAAATACAGAATGCAGCCTACATTTACAGGCAAACACATTCATTCCAACCGAGATTGCATGCCTGTTTAATAAGCTTGTGCCATTAGCTAATGTTAGTATAACTCACACCCAGAGCTTCTAAGGAATCTCAATTGCCGAGTACCTCTGTAGTGAACTCAAAATAACTATACTGCTGTAGTTGGGAAGACAGGCAAGAAACCTGAAACTGGATTTCCATTTAAATAGTGTACTTGTGGCTGGAATTATTGGTATTTACCTATTTCCTCTTGGGTTTCATTCCTGACTCATGAGGTCTTTAATCTATAGAACCCTTGTGCAACATTATTCTAATGCAGCAATTCAGGTACATACTTTAGTTGAAAGTTCAGAGTGTGCCATTTCCCCATAGGAATTTGCTTTCTATTCACACAGTTTTAAGTACATAGAATACTATTCCCAGTGAGGTAATAATAAGCCCTTTCTTTGACCTGTTTAGCAGAGTCTTTTGCTGGCTGCAGCAGAGAACATAACGTTTTCATTCTATAATTGTCTGAGTATAGAAATGCATCATAGTGGTTATTTGGTCTTCTTTTCTGTATCTATTCTGATGAGCCTGTAGGAATGCATTTCATGGTTGATCCAAAAAAGAATCTGGAAGGTTCACTTCACCACCCATTGCTGAAAAAGAACAGAGTCTGGGAGCATGTTTAAGAATAAATCATTTATTGCATCATGATTTTTTATGGATTGCAGCCCACTTCCTGGACTTGAACAAGATAATCCATTCTGTCATCAGAGGTTTGAAATGATGTTTCTTTTCACACAGTGGTCATAATCCAGTTGGAAATATACATAGGTATAAGTTGCACTATGTAGGCAGAGTTTTCTTTGGACAATATGGAATGGGCATATCCAAGTGATGTGGCAGGAGAAGAATGCCACATGTGGAACCATTACAGATGTGCACGAATGCACCTAGATCAGAGTGTCAGTGCATACTGCATGCTGTATATTGCTTCAGTACATTTTGCATTGTGTAATAAAGTTGCAGTTATGTTAATTGGGCGGAGGTGGTAAGTACCTCCGCATTTTCATGGACGGATCATTTCCTGGTCAAGGTGGAACTTAGAGCCAACATCTGCCCCACCAGGGGTGGTGGACCCATTCGAATGGTCCGCCCTCAAAGGCTAATGGAGCCTATTGGATTCCAAAGAGCCTTAGAGGGTTTAATGGTTGGGAATGCCGGTGATCCTGTCGAGGCTCTGGTTAAAATTTGGAACACCGATCTTACCAGGGCTATCGACACAATCGCTCCCAAGCGTCCTTTCCATCCCGCTTCAAACCATAAGCCTTGGTATACGCTGGAGCTGAGGAGAATGAAGCGGTGTGGACA
>JAIPUX010001232.1:5493475-5521752 GCA_020142125.1 Phrynosoma platyrhinos
CGCCTCGATTTCTGCAATGCACTCTACATGGGGCTACCCTCGTGCTTGTTTCGGAAACTACAATTGGTACAGAATATGGTGGCCAGGCTTGTGTCAGGAACATCTCGGAGGGACCACATTACTCCGGTTCTGCGGTCCCTCCACTGGCTGCCTATTAGTTTCCGGTCCCAGTACAAGGTGTTGGTTATTACCTTTAAAGCCCTAAATGGCTTGGGTCTAAGCTATCTCAGGGACCACCTTCTCCCGTATAATCGTCTCTGCGCTCTTCGGTCCTCTGGGAGGAATTTGCTACAGCCTCAAAAGTCAAGGCTTGCAGCGACCTCCCAGAGAGCTTTTTCAGTTGTCACCCCCAGGCTCTGGAATGACCTGCCGGACGAGATCCATCTTTTAACATCTTTAGACAGCTTCAAAAAGGCTGTCAAGACGGATCTCTTACGACAGGCCTTTCCAGACTAGTTATCCCCGCCTCAGATAAAAAACAGCTGCACAAATGACGATCCTCTCGTGGCCCCATCAATTAGATGGTGAGGATTGCGGTGCCAGGCTTTTGAAATTATTCTTGTATTGGGGTTTTAAATTGTACTTTGTTTTAAATTATTATTGATTTAATATTATTTTAAGGGGGGAGGGGGTATGCTGTATTTAAATATTTTATTGGGGATTGTATGTTTTATGATGGATATTTTATGCTGTAAGCCACCCTGATTGGATTACCATTGGGCGGGGTATAAATAAATTTTATTATTATTATTATTATTATTATTATTATTATTATTATTATTATTATTATATAATGTTAAGCAGCATCAAGGACAGAGTGGCACCTTGAGGGATGCTGCAGGTGAGCTCTTTTTTTCCAGAGAGGCTGTCCCCGAGCAGCACCCTCTAGGACCTGCCCAAGAGGAAGGAATGTAGCCACTGGAGTGCAGTGGCTCCGATTCCTAATCTATTCAAGCGATCGAAGAGGATGCCATGATCTATCGTGTAAAAAGCCGCTGAGAGGTCTAAAAGCACCAACAGGGTCACACTACCCCTGTCAATGCTCAGATGCAGGTCATCAGCTAAGGCAACCATGGCAGTCTCAACTCCAAATCCTGTCCTAAAGCCAGTTTGAAATGGGTCTAGATAACTGGTTTCATCCAAGACAGCTTGGAGTTGAAAAGCAACTGCCGTCTCAATTACCTTGCTCAAAAATGGTAACAGAGAGACTGGCCTATAGTTGTTCATATCCGGGGGTCCAGGGTAGGTTTTTTCAGAAGCAGCCTTCCTTCAAACAAGATGGAATATGACCTTCCCTGAGGGATGCATTGATGATGTCCATAAAGAACATCCTCAGTACATCCCCTCCCCGCATGGGCAGCCATGATGGGCAAGGGTCGAGAGGACAGGTTGTTTTCCTCATTCTACCAAGGAGCTAGTCCACATAATTGGTACGCACAGATTGAAACTGATCCAGAATAATTTTATTAACAGAGTTGCTGGATACCTCACCAATTGTTTCTATCAAAACACTGGCATCTAATTCGGCTCTTATCTGAGAGATTTTATCTGCAAAAAAGTTGTTAAATGCATCATAGCAGGCTGTTGTTGAATTAAGTAATGGTTTCTGAACAGGAGGTACCTGCGTCAGCTCCCTTACCACCCTAAACAACTCTGCTAGACAGGACTCTGCAGATGCAATACGTGCAAAACAGCAGGATATCTGTGCTGCACATATTGCCTCTCGATTGGACCAAAGAAAGTTCCTATGACGAGTCTTGTCAGATAAGAGTCGAGTTTTCCACCACGTGCACTCTAGTCATTGTCCAACCCACTTCATTTTCCTAAGCTCTGATATATACCATTGCTTTCAATTTGGAGCAGGTTGGAAAGGATGCTTGGGAGTGATCATGTCAACAGCCTTGGTAAGTTCAGTGTTCCAGATATCAACCAAAGCTTCGACAGGGTCACCGGCACTCTCAACCATTAAACCCTCCAAGGCTTTCTAGAATCCTATTGGTTCCATTACCCTTTGAGGGCAGACCATTCTAATGGAATGGAAAGAGGCTCTTAGTTCAGTCTTGACCAGGAAACGATCCGTCCATGACAATGCGGTGGTTTTAATAACCTCCACCCACATATATTCCTGTTCCATACTAAAGACCGCATCGAGGGTATGACCCACACAATATGTGGGTCTGACGACCAATTGGGATAGGCCCATGTTTGTCATGGTTTCCATGAACTCCCGAGCCACACCAGTCAGATTTGTCAAACTGGTCTTGAATGGGATGTTGAAGTCACCCAAAATTAAAAGTCTGGGTGACTCCAGCAGCAGTTGTGAGACCAGCTGTGTCAGCTCAGTTAGGGAGTCTGCTAGACAACAGGGTGGTCAGTATACTAGCAGAATCCTCAAACTAACCTTGGTCCTAAGGCTCAGTTACATACACTCAAAGTGGACTGTTTTCCAGACATGTATCCTAGTCAGAGTCAGGTTGTTCTTATGAACCAGAGCCACACCGCCCCCCACCCCACCCACTTTCCCTTACCTGCTCACTCACAGAATACCCGGCTGAGAGGGCCTGTGTCCAGGTTATGGCACTGTCCTCTCCCAGCCAGGTCTCTGTAAAGCAAGCCAGGTCATATATATCATAGATAGATAGATAGATAGATAGATAGATAGATAGATAGATAGATAGATAGATAGAATCAAGCTAGCAAAACAGAAACTGCATAACAACCAGCCCCATCCCCCCCACATGGTCTTGCAGAGAAAGAAACATGTGTAGACTTCTTTGTAAAGCATATAAAAGGAGTTATACTTACAACTCTTGCCTGTAATCAATTAAATGATCTAACTGAAGAGAGATAGAAAAGGCTGCCAGTCAATGTGATGCAAGAAGAGAAATGCTGGGTGAGATGACTCTCCCAGGATGCTTTCTTCCTGAACCCAACTGTACTCCATTTAATGTACCATGTAGTTTTTTGGCTGGTAGGCTAGAAAACAAAGTAGCTGGGGAGGACAGCATAGAGAGATAGCTCCATTTGTTCCCAACCCATCCCCATAACTAGGCCCTTTGTATGGATGGATTGAGATGTTGTAAGAGTTGTATAATGGCTAGTTCATCCAAATATGGTTGGGGAAGCACAGGTTCAATCTCCACACAAACACACACATTCTGGCACAAAGCTCAGGACATGACCTTGACCTTCCCTTGGTCATTTAGCCTGGCCTTCTTCACAGTGTTGTTCTAATAAACTGCAAGGAGGGAATCATTTACTTTGAGCTCTTTTGAGGAAGGGCAGGATAAATAGAATGAATGGTGTGCCTGCCATCTTATCTCAAGCATTGCAGATCTTTTTGGACAACTACTAAGAGCATGGAAATATTACTTTTTGCTGCTATATATCCCAGGCAGCATGGCTGGTGGTTGTTTCCCCCCCCCCCCCGCTCCAAAAACTACTAATTGTATTAGAACTAGTTTTAGCCAGAGATATATTCAAGTCTTTTACTCCAAGTTTCAAGTCACTGGTGATGAGATGCTAGATAAAAGACCTGGATTTGCAGCTTCCATTGAGATTGCACAGGAGGGCCATAGTGTGTGTGTGTGTGTGTGTGTGTGTGTGTGTGTGAAGTACTGGTTGTCAGACACCTAGTAGGACAATGTCTATGGCTGATAGGCTGCAGTTGGATTACTGGATCATATGTTATAGAAGACAGTGTGGTTTATAATCTGGAGGGTGTGTGAAACTTCAGTAAAACTAATGCAAGCACTGAAAGCCAAAATACAGAAGTCAGACAGCTCCACAGAGGGGAACTGGTGACAATTGTAGCAGAATTGCTACAGACAAGGCAAGCTTTTGATTGAGCACAATCTTTTAGGACAGGGGTTGGCAACCTATGGCCCGCGGGCCGCACCCAGCCCGCTGGCCCCCGCCAACCAGCTGCCACCACCACATGCATTGAGGCCGCCATTTTGTTTGCCAAAATGGTGGCTGCGACTTATTTGCGCATGCACAGTACTCCTGCACATGAGCAAATTAGTCGCAGCCACCATTTTGGCAAACAAAATGGCAGCCGCAACACGTGCGGCAGTGGGGGGGGTGCACACATGTTTCGCCATTTCCCCCCCCCCCAGCCCACCGGAAGACCTGGGGACCAGCAACCGACCCCAGGTAGGTTAACGTTGCCGACCCCTGTTTTAGGCACAGATATTCCTTCATACATCCCCTTTTAGGATGTATGAAAATATTATTGAGAAGACTTGCTCTGCCCAGGATATTAGCCATATGCAGGCTGGGAAGAAAACATTACCTCTGGCCTTTTCCTACTTGTAAAGTTCTCTATATGAGCACATTTGGGAGGCTGGTGTCCCTTTCAGAAGCTTTATGGCCTGCTTTTCACCAAGGCTGAAGGAGCACATATAAAGAAAAATACTGTGGAATACACCATCTCCAACATTTCACAGATGAATGTGGGACCAGGCTTATGTAGTTATAACTCCTAGTTCTCAGTCCAGAAATCACTGTCAGAGTGCAGCCTCCCTGCCACTCCATTGTATGATGACAATGAAGGCTCCTCTTCATTACAACAGCCTCTCTTGCATTTCTAAAGCTGGGCGTGCTAGTAAACATACCATAACTTTTTTTAAAAGAAGTCTAATAGAATGTGAAATTGCAATGAATCTGGTTGTATCTCTAGAACAATTACACAGAACAAATAAATTTCAGTAATATTTATCAGGATAGGGAGATAGTTGGATCCTTCACACTATACAACCATAGCTCCATGATACCATTTGAGGTGCCACAGCAACATCCTATGGAACCGCACTGAGACTAGCAGTTGAGGGAGGGACATATAGAATCCTCCACCAGAGAGCTTCTCTGGATGCATCTGATGGCCAAACTATAAATTCCAGGATTCCCTAGGATGTAGCCATGGCAATTAAAGTGGAATCACAGCACGATAATTGTGTAGTGTGATCCTATTCCTCAATAAATTAACACTGGGTGCTCAATTCTCTGCATGCTTATTCAGAAGAAGGACCCACTGGGTTCAACATAATTTATTCCCTTTTAAGGGGATATAGAATTGTTGCCTGAACCACTGATTTAGACTCTAACATGTGATTTTTAAGTAATGCACACCATGTCCCTAAGGTTACTTTGGGAGGCTGCTTAATGTGTTGAGAACTTGGGGAGAAAGTGAGACAATTTGCAACGGTTCTCTACCTATGGCCTACCTGCATCCAGCAGAATCTTTTAATATGTGACTGGTCTGTTTATCATGGTAAATATTTCACTTCTTTCAGTGTGATCCTATGTCAAAATGCCATTAAATTTACAAAGACAGTAATAATCATGGTTGAATACAACATTTTTTCATTTCAGCTAAGCCATCCAGAAAAGCCTTTGCCCTCCATGTTTGTCATCCCTTCTAATTAACTATTTCACAGTGGTTCTAAAATGTATGGCGTTGGAAAATTTATCACTGCATTCTCCTGTTCCTCTTTATTTAGACAGGGACTTCACCCCTTCCCTCCTCTCATTCTGTCAATCTTAAGTGGCAGTTTAACTGACTCTCTGAACATTCTAAATGGCCAGTCTGTCAATAACTGCAGTAAACTGTTTATAATAGTCCTCTTCTGAGGGAGGTTAACATCTCTCTTTCTGCTTTATAAACTCTAGTTCAGGGGTAGGCAACCTTTCCCCTTTAAGGGCCGAGGGACTTCAGCTCCCAGAATCCCAGGAGCTATTGCCAACATGGGACTATTGGCCAACATGGCTGAGGCTTCTGGGAGCTGAAGTCCCTCGGCCCTTAAAGGGGAAAGGTTGCCTACCCCTGCTCTAGTTAGATTAGGTTTTAAAAATATTTATTAAAGCCTTTATTGTTTGTTTTTAAACCACGAACTGCATGTTTGTCTTTTTGAGTTAGGGGCTTTGTAGACGGCGCAAAGCAACGTCTTCAAGCCAAGGAAGGGGAGAGACAGCTGGACACCAGGCACCCCAACCACTTCCTGAGAACGTCAGCAGAGCGCCCCCCATTGCACACGGTGAGCACTCCGATGATGACCTTCTGGCTCAGTGTTCAGATATGCTGTGCCAGAAGGGACACTGAAGAGACACATGGCATCTCTTTGGGTGCCCCTTCTGCCCATTCTGGAAGGAGTGCTATTTTAGCACTCCTTCCAGGGCCATGCAAAGAGTGGATTGGAGCCGGGGCATGGGGCAGCTTTGGCCCCAATCCTCCGCTTCTCAGGGCGGCCCACAGCCGCCCATCTGCATCCCCTCTTACTCTTTATTCTTTAGGAAGACAGATTTAAAGTAATAGTCTGACTCACGTTTTTGCTGCTCTGCTGATAAAAGTGAACTCTAACAAGTTAAATTTACATACCTGCATACTTTAGTTTACCTCTAAAAGGGTTAACACCCTGGAAACTAAAATTGCAGCCCACATTTTTGGGTTATGGGCCCAGTGGAGACCCTATGAGCTCCCAGAAAGGGTCTCAGTCTAGTCCCAGAAAGGGTCCCAGTCTAAACTCAGTGAGGTCTCAGAAGAGATTCCAGATTATTTTTAAACTGCTTCTCCTGGAGATATTGACTTCAACAAAGAAAAAAATGCTACTCAAACAATAGAAAATGGTTTTGACTAATCCTAATTTCACAATGATTACTGAAATACTAACTGGAACAAATTATAAAACATGGACATGGAGATGTTGGAATTTGTAGTCAAAGTGGAAATGTATAGACGTGGGAAAATTTCTAACTGTGTCTGGGAACATGGAAGAAAGAGTGTAAACAGATTAGGTCATTGGGTTTGATGACAACCAGGGTCACATGACAAATGACACACAGAAGAAATCTGGGTTTGGAGCTGTTTAGCAAATGTCTATAAAGGTAACACCCTGGGGGTGGAGTTTTTTTCCTTGAGTGGCTTGCTGGGCTTGGCACAGAGTTTCTTTCTTCTCTGCCTGCATACTGGCTTTTCTACAATGTAAATAGTTTACCATGTTTATTTGCAACAACAAGAATAAAGACCTTTCTTTTGAAGAGAATTTGATCTCTGGTCTGATTCCTGGAATGCTGGAATGCTGCAAGTGGTAGAGAGCTACAGGTCCAGAGACAGATGGCTGATGAAAGGCAGTCACACACCCACTCTGTTACACTCCCACCGTAAATCAACAGAAAAATGCAAATGTACCTGACTACAATGGGTCTATTTAAAATGATAAATGGGCAGAGATCCACAGAAGCAGGAATACATCAACAACAATTTGATGAAAGTGCAGAAAAATATATATGCTTACTAGTAGATCACAACATTGCTTACCATATTCAAGGTTTAACAGATGCAAAACAAATATGGGACAAACTACAAAAAGTATTTAATTCACCAAGTACTTCAAATCAAACAGCTCTCATGATCAAACTTGTTAACACCAAGTTGCATCATCCTCAATTTTTAAATCAGTATATTAATGGCTTTATGACAACTTTGTCTGGAATTACAGCAGCTGGAGAATCATTTCCAGAACATGCAAAACTTGGACTGTTTTTGGCAAGTCTTCCAAAATATTACTCTCCAATAAGTAATGCTTTACAAGTTAAAGGAGATGTTTCTTTACAAGATACCATTACTCAAAATGTTGATTTTAAAAATAGGCAGAACTTGATGGAAGACAACTTTAATACAAAAACAACAGACAGAGAATTAGCTCAATTTGCAGCAGAGGATTTGAAAAAGACTTCCTTTTCTCCTAAATCAAATAAAAACAATGTTAGCAAGTCAAAACCTAGAGCTGAGCTGCAAAAGCTGCAAAGTCAAGGACTGCATACTAAAAGCAAAAGTATTTTTAAAAAAAAAAAAGAAGAAGAAGAAGCTTTTAATCCTAAACAAAAATCTTCCAGTCATGTTGATATTGGTTTGATTCAACAACAGTTATTTCAAATTGCTGGAGATAAATATAAAAACCAAGTTCTAATTTATAGTGGGGAAAAATGCGCATTACTTCAACAACAAAGAATGGTTTGTTGATTTTCATGCAAATGTAACTTTTCCTTTATATCTTGCTAATGGTCAAGAAGTTTTTGCACAAGGAAAAGGGACTGTTATTTTGCAAACAAAACTTGGTCCTGACAGAATAGGAACTTTAAAAATCCCAGATGATTATTATATACCAGATTTGAAAGCCTCCTTTTACAGTGTGCAAACCACAACATCAAGAGATAACCATGCCAGTTTCAGAAAGCAAACCTGTTTTGGTTTTCATGATAAAAAATTGATTTTTAGAATAGACTTAGGATCTCATGGATGCTATCAGACACAGATTTTAAATTCATCTATAAACAGTGTGACTAGATGTAATTACAGAGACTGTTCAACTTTATGGCATCACAGATTTGCTCATCAAAGTGTTGAAAATATTAAGAGACTGGCAAATCAAGAGTTTGCAAGGGACTTTAAATTCAAACTATGCTCTAACAATGAAAAAACATGTAGAATGCTTGAAAGCAAAAGCCACAAGAGCTTCACATCCTCCAGTTACTGAAAGACAATCCAATAAGGCATTGGATCTTTTGCATGCTAATCTTTCTGGACCAATGAATCAAAGGTCAGCAGGAGATCTCTTATTTTATTACCATTCTTGATGATTTCAGCAGATACACATATACTTACCTTCCCAGAGAGAAGTCAAGCATTTCAGAAATTCAAAGAGTACTTTAATAGAGTCTCTAACAAATTTGGCTATAAACTGAAGAGCCCACACACAGAGAACAGAACTGAATTTATCAATGCTGAATTTGATGATTTTTTTAAAAAAAAATGGCATTGAGCATCAAACTACACAGGTTTATTCTCCAGAACAAAATGGTGTGGTAGAGAGAATGAACAAAACTCTCAAGGAGATGGCAGCCACTATGCTTTTGGAAGCCTAATATGCCTAAACACTTTTGGTCTGAAGCCATCATGACTGCATCATACACATATAACTGATTGCCAACAAAATCAAAAGATGTAACCTCATTCCAATTATGGCATGGAATTAAGCCAAAATTAAACCATCTGAAAGTTTTTAGAAACAAAGCATTTACCTATATTCCCAAGCAGAAAAGAGGCAAACTTGACTGCAGAAGTGAAGAGGGAATTTTTGTCTGATTGGAAAAAGATCAGGAGAATTCTAAAGATAAATTCTGAGAAGTGGGTGCAAGCTGATAGTGAGGAAATACAATCTCTGTATAAAAACAAGACATGGACTTTGTCAGAATTGCCAGTAGGTAAAAGGGCAATTGATTGTAGATGGATCTAGATACAGAAGGGGAGATTCAAAGATACAAAGCAAGACTTGTTGCTAAAGGCTATATTCAAAAGTACGGTGAGGACTACAATGAAACTTTTGCTGGAATAGTTAGTCATACAATCATCAGAATTCTCCTAGCTGTCACTGCTTACAAAAAAATTAATGTTCAACATCTGGACATCAACACAGTTTTGTGTATGGAGATCTTACTAAACAACTTTATATGGAACAACCTCCAGGATTCAAAATAGCTGGTAAGGAACATCTTGTATGCAAATTACAAAAGAGCATTTATAGTTTAAAGCAAGTCACCAGAGCATGGAAACTGAACCAGCTTCTTCTCAAAGAGGGGTCCACTCCAGGCACTGTTGACAAGTGTGTATACAAGAGATTCAGAAATAATAGATAGACTTACATCATGAATTATGTTGATTATTTGATCCTGTACAGTGAGGACAAATCAGACAGTGAATAGATAATCCAAAATCTCAAGAAAGAAATTGATATCAAGAATTTGGGAGAGATCTCACACTATCTTGGAGTGCAAATACAAAAAGACAGTGATGAAAGTTTCTTTCTGAATCAAAAGCAGAAGACACTGGATCTTCTGGACTGTCTTGATCTGAAAGATGCAAATGCTATGCCAGCTCCAATGAAAATAGGATTCTTAAAGGACATTAAGAAATCTGAACTTTGCAAAATGGAGACAAGTATAGGACTGCAGTTGGAAAATTCCTATACATTACCAACTTCACCAGACCTGACATAGTAAATGCTGTTAGTTTTTTGTGGGTTTTTCAGGCTGTGTGGCCATGTTCTAGAAGAGTTTCTTTCTGACGTTTCACCAGCATTTGTGGCTGGCATCTCTGAAGATGCCAGCCACAGATGCTGGCGAAAAAGAAACTCTTCCAGAACATGGCCACACAGCCCAAAAAAACCACAAAAAAACTATGGATGCCAGCCATGAAAGCCTACAACTTCACAAATGCTGTTAGCATCTTATGCAGAATGGTCAACTCTCCTACAGAAAAAGATTTCATTGCAGTTAAGAGAGTTGCCAGATAATTAAAAAAAATAACATATTACAAATTGTGTGGCCATGTTCTAGAAAAGTTTCTTTCTGATGTTTCACCAGCATCTGTGGCTAGCATCTTCAGAGAATAGTGGAATGGAAGAGAGTGGGTATATATATATACTGTGAGACCCTGGGTAGGTAGGAATGGTTCCCATGTAAACTGTGTATTGTTCTGTTGTTGATGGTAGGGCCTCAGGGTGGGAGGATATGCAAACAAAGATTAGTGTCTGCTAATTGGTAATCATTGTCTGCTGGGAAAGCCCCTGACCCTGGGTAGTTTCTCATTTGCATTTGCTGAGTGCTGATTTTTCTATGCTGGTGAAATGTCAAAAAGAAACTCTTCTAGAACATGGCCACACAGCCCAAAAAACCCACAAAAAAATTATGGATGCTGACCATGAAAGCCTTCGACTTCAGATTACAAACTGATGCTGCAAGCCTGTCAACAACCACAGCTGATTGCTTATGCGGTTGTAGAGTGGGCTGCAGATCTGCCAGACAGAAAGTCAACCACCGGAAATCTGATCTTCTATGGTGGAAGAGCTGTAAGTTGGACAAGTAAGAAACAATCAATGATTACTGATTCTTCTAATGGAGCTGAGCATGTTTCAGCAAAGGCAGCATGTGATCAAATCAAATGGTTAAACAACTTACTCATGGACTTTGGGATAACAAAACCCAAACCAACCATTCTGATGCAAGATAATCAGAGCTGCATCAAGATTTCACAGAGCGAAAAGCCACTCAAGAAGAACATTGGCATCACATTTCACAAAGTGCAAGAGATGTGCAAAAGTTGATTGTCCAAATGCAACACAGAAATGATGATTGCATATATCCTCACTAGACCTCTACCAAAAGATCAGTTTCAGAAGCTACATGAAGGGGTAAAGATCCTCAACATCAGTCCAGGAGAATGAGAAGGGGATTCTTGAAAAAATTATCATTGCATTCTCCTGTTCCTCTTTATTTAGACAGGGACTCCCCCCCTCCCCTCCTCTCATTCTGTCAATCTTAAGTGGCAGTTTAATTGACTTTCTGAACATTCCAAATGGCCAGTAAGCAATCAGTAACTGCAATAAGCTGTCTGTAACAGTCCTCCTCTGAGGGAGGTTAATGTCTATCTGCTTTATTCACTCCAGATTGGGTTTAATTTGTTGTGTAAATATTTATTAAAGTCATTATTGTTTGTTTTAAAACCACAAACTATATGTTTGTCTTTTTGAGTTAGTCTTTATTCTTTAGAAAAACAGATTTAAAGTAATAGTGTGACCCATGTTTTTGCTGCTCTGCCGATGAAAGTGAACTCTAACAAGTTTAACTTACATACCTGCATATTTTAGGAGCTTATCACTTGGGGTTTTAAATTGAATCAAGCCTCCTGGGCTGCAGCCAGGAGGCAGGATGGAGGCAGGTATTATCTCATGCTAAATCGACGCTGAATCACTGGCCGTCATCAGCCCAGGTCCCAGGTGGGTTCAGCTGGTGCTTTTGAGAAAACAAGTTCCAATTTCTAAAAAGCACCAGCTAAGCCCGCCTGGGACCTGGGCTGATGGTGGCCAGTGATTCAGCAGCAATTTAGCATGCAATAATCCCTGCCTCCCAGCTGCAACTTAGGAGACTTGATTCAGTTTAAAACCCCAAGTGATAAGCTCCTCAGTTTATCTTTAAAAGGGCTAGCACCCTGGAAACTAAAATTGCAACTCACATATGGAATGCCTTCTGAAAGGGCTTCTATGTTTAATACTTTGTGCCAAGCATTATACATGTTTGATAGAGCACTGGGGAGAGGGAGAGATGGATGAAGATGCCTGTGCTATGACTAGGGGAGAGAAAGAGTGCTTTTGTTGTAAAGACCTTAAAGCAATTTGTCTAGAAATATTGCATGAAGTAAGCTATTGATTCCCACCTCCACATCCACAATTCATCTATTGGCTTCAAAATTATGCTTGCAACAGAAAAGAGATATACATACATCAGCTCATATTTATGGCACAGTTCTATCCCAAGAACCAAAACTATTTATTTGTTTGTTTGTTTGTTTGTGTATTTGTTTGTTTATTGCATACAGGACAATGATTAGTAAGCAGCGGTTTGTGGCTATTGCTGTTTGAAGAGCAGTCATACATGGCAGCTGTTGGCATCCGTCTAAATGGTTTAGTGATTCTACTTTGGGTTCTAGCCTGGATTTTAAAAGAGCTATCCACAGTGCTGAACCCTATAGGTCTGGAACCTTGGATAACTTCTGTAAAATTCAGACTAAATGCTGGAATGGATTGATTATCCCACTGACATGGAAACCACCAACTTAGTACTCATGCTTTTTTATTTTGTCCCTTGTTGTCTCTGGCCAAACAGTGTTTGTGAAGTACTACAAAGATCTACAAACTTTAATTGGAGACTATAATGGGATGCAGGGTAGTTTACACATCACAAGTAATAATAGCTCTCCCATTGTGTCTTCAGTGTCCAATTTTTAAAAAAAGATATCCAATGTACATGGGGGAATGCTGACAAATGCCTAAATGTGACTATCAAGATTCACTTGCATATCTCTGAGAAATAGGAAAATATATTTCTATTTTCAAGCATTCACAAAATTCATCTGGGATTGTCAGCATTCATATAGGAATGTTGACAGTCACCACATTTTGGGCATTCACTGAAATGTGATAGATAGAGAGATAGAAAGATAGAAAGATAGAGATGGAGGATTGACTGAAAATCCAAATTCAGGAAGAACCTCTAACTTACAGTGAATAAATAAATCTCCCTGAAGGTTGGTAATGATCTCTTCTCCCATTGAAATATGGCTCTTTCTTCAATTTATAGCAGAGGATGTGAAGGGATGAAAGTGGCTAATCAGTGAAGAGAATAATCAATTCTAGTAAATTATAGGGAACAGCTGTAAGAGATTTATATAGAGAGTGTTTCAAAGTAACACACATATACCATCCTTCTGATATTGAGAATCTATGTGTCATCCGTGTACAAATAAAGATAAATATATCCCCAGGTAGTTGACATTTTGTTGCAGTTGAGGAGGAAAAAACTCATCCAGTAATTTAAGCACTGGCTTCTCTAAAGTGATTTATGAACCTGTGTAGTCTGATTGGAGGTACACAGCTTGAGAAGTCTTAACAGACCCCCATTCATGCATCATTTTTATTTAAAAAGAAGATGCAAGAATATGTTTTACTACTTTGTTCTAAACATTTATTAAATTATTTTTCTGCCATAGGCATTCTGAATGGGGTTTACATTACATTAATCCAACAATTGAAATGGTTACAAAAACACATTGGCAAACATCCAGTTACACCTAATTGTAAAGCCTTGGGTTTGGCATTATACAGGTATACAGATACCATCAATGTATGTGACAAGCAAGAGAAAGCAAGAAAGAAAGAAAAAGTCCCTGCTTCAAGGACTATGCAATCTAATACTTCAACAGTGGTGGGGGGACAGTTTCAAAGGAATGCCAGGAGGGGACATTTATTTGACATCCATGTAGACAGAAGAGGACCATAAGTGGATTTCCAAGACTGCAAACAATGCTGGTGTTGTCCTGTAAACTAAAAAAGGACTGTATTTCAGTGGGAGAAGATATCATGACAAATCTATAGGAAGGATAAACCTACTCTGGCTCCTAGTAAACCAATGCAATGTTTCTAGATGCTCATAGATCACCTACTAAATAATCTCTCCTAAATTTTTTTCTAGTGCCAACATCAGGCCGACCAGCCTATAGTTTCCTAGTTCTGTCTTTCTGCACATAAGGACAAGATTTATCTCCAGTCATCTGGCACCTCACCTGGTGCACCAGCACAAATGACTCCGAACACCATTCTTTGGGTAAAACACTGGCCACAACTTTTATTTCTGTACAGGGTCTCCAATCAATTTAAATGATCTTTACTAATTACAGAATTTGTTCTTGACACATGTGTCCGTGTAGAAAACTGCAATCGTTATTAAATTAGACCACAACTATCATGGCATGCATCAAGACCACCTGTTTGATCAAGATATACAACAATAATTATCTAAGCCCCCCCAATGACACTTATGACACTATCAAATTATGACATAATCAAATATTTCATGACATCATATATAATCAGATTAACATAATGATGTATACCCATCTTTGAACTTAATTAACCCAATATGTAATTTCCAATTAACTTAATTATCCCCCAGGGGGAGTCCCTGCCCACCACAGGAGGGGGCCAGCCTAGCTTGGCATCCCCTCCCCCCCCAAGATCAGTCTCTTAATGTGGGATGTGACAGAAGTCAAGTATACATCATTGCCCTCTGGAGAGAGATGAACTCCATCCCCCCTGTACAGGTGTGGCATAGAAACTTGAATTCCCTCATGATCAACAATAACAACTCCCATTCCCCCCAAAGTCTTAGTTAAAGTTCTATTCAGCCAACATCAAGCTCCATTGATGGCCACATCACTCCAAGCACCAGACCACGAGCACCGAGGCAAAAACTTTGTCCACATGAGAACAGTATTTGGCAGTCTTTGCCTAATGTCCTGCATATTTTTACTAACTGTAAAGAAGTAAGCTTTGCTAAATAATTTTTGCCCAAATGGACCAGCAGCCGCCAACAATTAAATAATTCGTGGGAGAAGTGCACCCCAAAGCATTCCTTTATGTCCGAACCAGTGCAAAGTTCCAATGTCCTTCAGTCCCATGTTCAAATCTCGGCGATGTTCAATGATGTGCCACTTGGCCCAAAACACCAGGCTGTGACAAAGTATCCATATGTCGCCATGATCCAAATCTGCTTAATATAATAGCAAACAAGTGTCATGAATAAAATGATATTTGGTACCCAACTAAGTGCAAACATAAGACTTAAAAGCCCTAGAGTGCCAGCGGCCAATTCGGCATCGCAGCATCACTTAAACCATGTGCCACCGCAGCAGTCACTGCACCAATCCTAAAAGAATGTGAAGAAAATTGGGCTGCTGGCAAACCAGCATGCCTCAAAGCCTCCTGCAGTACAACCCTAAATTGAAACTGCGTCAAAGTAAAGCCAGAGAGATGCAAAAACAAATAGCCAGGTACACTTGGCCTTAATCTGAGGTAATCAGACATTGCTGAAACAGGGCAAATGTGACCCTCAGGTGCCCTAGACAAAACTACAGATTGACCTTTTCCCAATTGATTGCTCTTTGACCACCCAATGGACAGCTGAATCCCCTGTTCCGAAATGTGGACATCTGAAAAGGAAATTGCCCTACCAAATTCGTCAGAACGGGAACTAGGGACAATTTCACTGATTCTCATGGCCCCAAAAAAGGCCAGTGAAAATGCTGCTCTAAACAACGTCACCTCTTCAGGTGTAAAACATGTTGACAGGAGGGATTGCCAAATCTTAACCAGAATTGGACCTCTTATTGGCAAAAAATTATCACATACTGATGTAGACTCCCTAGCCCATCCCTCCAAAGTCCTACGAACTCTGAAATCAACAGTAGAGTTGGTGAAACCTCCCACTCTAGAATAAAATGCTATGGCTGCCAACCTTCCCCTAATGGTAACTGGAGATAAACCAGATTACCTAAGGTGGACTGCAAAATGGAGGATAACCTCTACCTTCATGGGCCAGACCTCCACCTCCCCGACATTTAACAAGAAACATCTAAAGGCTCACATTGCAAGCTGATACAACTTGCATGTCAAAGGGGCGATGGACTGGAGAATCGCCTTGTCAATTTCTATTCTCCAAGGCTCCAAAGGTGTGCTGGTACCTCCAGTGGTTGCACTGCTGCCTCAGAAGCCAGTTGACAGAATCTGCAAAACTGAAAATGTGAAAGGGCATCCGCCAAAGGATTTAGTAAGTCAGATACATGTTGAGCTTGGAACAAAACATTAAACTTTAAACATTGTGCCACCATAGTTCTAACTAATGTCATCACCCTAGCTGATTTGGAGCTCTGGGAGTTCACTACGTGAACAACAGATTGGTTCTCACACCAGAACCACACTGTTTTATTTGCAAATTGATCTGACCACAAATGAACGGCCACCAAGATGGGGAAAAAATCCAAAAAAGTGAGGTTCCGTGTCCACCCTTTATCAACCCAGGACTGAGGCCAACCCTCAGCCACCCACTGACCATTCAAATAGACCCCAAAACCATAAGCCCCTGAAGCATCGGAGTGTACCTGAAAGTCTGCCCTCAAGATCTCCAGAATGAAACACCATTAAATTGTTCCAAAAATGACTCCCAGATCTTCAAATCCTCCCATATCCCATATCCCAGAAGTGATTCTAATATGGTGATGTGGGGCCGTCACTCCCCTAGTGGCATTGTACAAGCATGCACAAAATGCCCGCCCTGGCACAATAACCTTACAAGCAAAGTTTAACAAACCTGCAAGGGATTCATGCAGCATGGCCTTAGATTTACCTCTCATCATTCTCATCTGCCACCTCATGGATATGAGCTTGCCAGCTGGGAGACGAGATATACCAGCAACAGTGTCCAATTCAATTCCGAGGAAAGTAAGACGGGTATCAGGTCCCTCTGTCTTTTCCTCAGCCAAAGGAACCCCCATTTCAGCCATTAGTGCCTGAAATGCCAACAATGTATCTGGACAACTAGCGGTCCCAGGAGGCCCAGCAAACAAGAAATCATCAAGATAATGGGTAATTGCATGATTACCTGACCTCCTGGTGGCACACCAATGTAAAAAGGTGCTGAATGTCTCGAATGCCAAGCATGAAATGGAACACCCCATTGGCATAGCTTTGTCAGAATAATACATCCCTTCAAATTGAAAACCCAACAGATCAAAATCATCTGGGTGTACAAGGAGTAGTCTAAAGCCAGATTTAATGTCACATTTCTCCAATAGGGCTCCTTTGCCTAATGCCCTGACCATTTTTACTGCTGAATCAAATGAGGCATATTTTACTGATGCTAACTGAGGGTCAATAGCATCATTCACTGATTCGCTCTTGGGGTATGATAAGTTGTGGATTAACCTGTATTCCCCGGTGCCTTCTTAGGGATGACACCCAGAGGAGACAATCGCAAAGTTGGCATTAGAAGGTGTTCATGGAGGCCTGAAATCCTTCCCGCTGCTAGTTCTTTAGCCAGCTTATCCCTCACAATCCCCGGCAATTCCCTCACTGAATGTGAATTAGGTGTGTAACAGTGAACTCTGGAACCAGCATAAGGAATACAAAAACCATGTGAAAAACCATTAAATAAATACTGTGCAGAATCCTGTTTAGGGTAAATCCACAACCATGCTGCCAACATGTCCAGATTAATTGGTGTTGGTGCCTTTGCTTCCTGATGAGGAAGGCTGTGAGGAGGTCCCTGCCCCAGATTTCTTACCTCTAAAGCAGGATGATCCAGGGTGACTTCCTCTGCAGGTGTTACAGTTATGGTCAAACCTGCAGGGCTGCCTCCTGTACTTACCTGCATTGAAGTCCCAGCACAGTCCTGTTTGTTTCTTCTCCCCCGTGCCGGGCCTCTCGGCTATGTGACCATAGACATGTACCCATTGTCACATCGGCTCGAAGGGGAGGCCCCCACCATAACATCCGCTCACAGTTCAGACTGCACATGCCACCAAGACAAAGTGCAGTCTAAAGTGGCCCACATCCTGAACTGGTCATCATATTGGAGCCAAGCGGACCCCCTAGAGTTAAAATGGCAGTTAGTATATGCCTTGATCATTATCTCCTGATATTTGGAGAATTCAGGACACCTAGAAGGTTCTCTCTCTTCAATAACACCCCTATATATATTAAAGACCATGATCCAGTTTACAAAATTCCTTTCAAGCTTAGGGCGTTTGTGAGCTTGAAATTCCTTCAGTAGGCTAAAAACCACACTGTCCTTTGATGATCCTAGGCTCAGGGTCACAGAACGTGAGAGAAAATAAATCAATGTATTCCCCTTTCCATATTCTCTCCTTAGTAGCAAGGGGGTGTGTGATCCAAGAGGAGTGGACATTCTATTGTACGGATTGCACTCAACCAGTCTGTCCACCCCAGCAAGGCCCAAAGTTCCCAATGATGGTATTCCCCTTCCATCACCTACCGTAGGAGCCAAAGTTAGCTCAGCCTGCACCCTCGAGTCCACAACCTGAGGAAGCCCAGGAGTTGTTGAGGGTGCTACCACTGCCACAGAGATGGGGCAATCAGTGCCAGAGCTCTGCCCAGCTTGCCCACCTGGAGCCCATACCGAGGTGGGCCATGAAGCCAGCAAATTAGAAGCATGAGACAAACCTGAGCTCGTTGCTTGGTGTGAAGCATCACCAGATGCTTGCAGAGCTCCCACCAAGAGTGTCACAGTAGCAGCTCAGGTGTTGTGGTGTCACATAGAAGGACTTGCTATATCTCTGCTGGAAGCCTCAGAAGTTTCAGGAGTCAGCCCACCACCTTGACCTGAAACAACCACCGTTTGTACAAAGTTAAAGAGATCTGCCATAGTGGGCTGCTTAGACACAGGAGCAGCTGAACCCTGTTGTCCCACTCCAAGAACTTTCTTTAAAAGCTCCATTACATCAGCTATGGTTGGATGCCCAACCTCCATAGCTGAGGTAGTAAGGGAACCATGTGCCATGTCCACTGAAGGTGTACTATGTGCAGGCTCCAATTGCACCCGCGTAGACTGTACTCCAGTACCTTGTTCCCCAACTAAAGAAGTACTAGCCTGTGATCCCAAGTTAGCACCCTGAACTCCATGTTGAGGTAACTGCTCGCAGACTGCTGCACAGGCCTGCATCATCTGTCCCAGCTGTGCTAAATGTGTAACAATTTCATTGTCCCTATTCTGAGCATTAGAAGCCCGCTTATGTGCTGACTGGCCAGTACTAGGGCCAGGAGAGGCTGCACAACTTTTAGACTGGGCCTTACTGCGAGGCATGGTTTCCAAATAGGACAGTGTTGACAAATCTAAATTAATATCAGGATATAGCGTTCCAATTAAGGCTATACCCATAAGTAAGGATCTCAATAAGTAATAAAGTCAATTGGAGTAACAAAACCTCGTGTTAAATTGTAGTTGGCCAAACTAAAATAGGAGCCTTTAACAGCTCCAGGTTAGAGTATCTATAAGAAGGAATAAACTTCCCAAGCCACACTCAGTTAATGTATAATGCTAAATTTTATTAGCCCTCACTCTAGCTAACTCATACACCTGAAGAGGGGGGAGGAATGCAATTGAAGCCCCAAAGCAAGTCAAAATTAATGGCACGTGCCTCAACTATAGTGCAGCCTGAATGCAGGCATGAGACTAAGCCCCGAGAGGCACCAATCAAGTCCTCCAGAGGAACTAAATTCAATAGGATCTGGCCTGTGTCACACAGCAGAAGCTGAAGCCCAGACCAGAATCCTTCTCCAATGGGGGGGCACTGCCCCGAGGTCTAAGAAGCTTGTGTTTCTTGGGTCCCCCAGTTCACTCTAGCAGGGGGGAGCCTGCTCACTCAAGCCCGAGGCCTGGCTGGACCAGCCTAATGTCAAGCCTTACCAACCAGGTACTGCGCCACTCGGCACTGTGCTAGACCTCAAGGCCACCCCGACCTGAGGCAGAAATCCGGCAAAGCCGTACCCGCCAATCCCACCTAAAAAAGGAGCTGCAGCCTAAGATCCCAAGGCCATGCTCTGCTCCTTACCGCTTCTTCAGGCTCTTAAAGGTCTAGGCCTCATACAAAACCATGGAGCTGACTCGGCAGTCGTGTGCCTTGCTCGACTGCCAAAGACAAAATGGATGCCACCACATGGCAGCTCAGGGCTAAATAGCCCCGAAATCCAGTGGCTAATCTCACAAGACTTAAAGTCTCGTGAGATGAGCCTGCATGAAGAGGATGGCCAAAATCACAAGCTGATTGGTTGGGTGGTCCGGTAAGGGCTGGACTTCTGGTCCACCCCAACAATCGGGCATTGGAGCCCATAATTGGGCCGGCGCAACAAGTGACCCCTCCCGACATGTTTGGGGGTCCTTATCCAAGACTTTTTGAGGATCTCAAACAGCAGTTCTGCCACAATATCCACAAACCCCTTTGGCATCCTGTAATATATTTTAGCTGGTCCTTTTGAACTGAATTCAACTGAATTCTCACTGTCTGACCAAATTAATTCTTTGATCTTCCCTTGAGTTTCTTGGGTCCCCCAGTCCTATGCTGCCAAATAGTCCATTTATCATTTGTCCTACTTTCCCCACATCCTTGACTAAACGAAGCCAAACTAGGAACTGAAGAATTCTGATAGCACTCTGTCTCTTTGTGAGTAGCAGATCACCCCTTCCATATTTGTCTTGCTCTGCAATACAGCTATTGAAGTCCTTAGTATCCTGCCCAATGTCCAGCTCATTCTAGATTTCAGTGTCACTGACCAATTTAGACTACAACAGTCTACACTTTTGTGGTTACAGATATGTAATAATAATAATAATAACAATAATAATAAAATATATTTATATCCCGCCCTTTAGGGACCCAATCAGGGCGGCTTACAACAATAAAACCACACAATATATCCCAAAACATAATCTCCCCCCTTAAAACAGTATTAAATCACTCGTTCCTTCTAGCTTTTTTTGCCTCAGACCACTAAAAAGCTCAGTATTAGTCACACTGGCTTCTCCCTTTTTGTAATTCTCATTGGAATAGTTCATGAGTGTGCCTTCAACATATCTCTCAACACATTTTAAAGGTTAAATTATCAACATACAGTCTTTTAAAAATCACAGAAGGAAAAGGGGAAAGTAGTGAAGTAGAAAATATTATGCCCTCTGACTGTCCAAATTTGGCAAGGACAGTCCATTTTTTCGGCTTAATTTAAAATATCCCAGTTTCTCTCTGCTCTTCAAACCTTCCTCCTTTGTCCTCAACTTACCTCTATTGGTGCAAACTGAGTTAAAAATGCAGACATAATTTAGGGCCTTAATACAACACAATGCTATGGCAACATGGTGAACAGAAACACCACTAGTGACCATGCCCTACTGTATGTCATTGGCTCTTGGCATTGTTCCATCATAGCACCATCACAAATTGTGCATTTTTGCACACTGGTAATAATCCACTAATGACTACCTTTCATACCACCAAACAGTTCCTTCTGTGGTGGAGAACTCTGATCCCACTTCCTTCTATAAAAACTCCATTACTGGGTGGAATGTGGGCAGGTTTGAGGATGTGGCCAGCCAGTTCCTCTCTGAATTCCCCAGGAGGTTTGTGCAGGGAATCCACAGACTACTCCCACTGCTTTATCTGAGATCACTCTCAGCTGCAGCACCCTACCAGGTTGGCACCACATCATGAAGGTGCTATGATGCCATGATGGCAAGGAAATTGCTAAAATTAGTAGGAAATCTTTCCACTGTGACACCACAGTTGCAAAACAAACAAACAAAAAGGACCAATCATGAAGCTGGGGGCAGGATAGGGGAGGAGGCTATGATGCAGGTACTGCTGAAGAGAAATCTATGTGTGGAGTTTGCTAATAGCAAGATTACTGCAGAAAAGTGGCACAGTGCATTACAATTCAGTATCCCTACTGCAAATGGCTGGAACAGATTAATGTGGTATAAAGGAGAAGTGCAGTAAGGCCCTTACACTCAACTCAGCAGAATGGGAGCCGAGATGAGAGAGCAGAATCTTGCCCTTTCTAGGCTGAGACAAAAGCAAACTGTTGGAGCCTCTTCTACCTTTTTCCTCATTAATAACTTGATCAGACAACTATCTTGATCACACTCTGATGTTGGCCAGCCACATATGTCCTGGTTTTCATATGTGAAATGTTGAATGGCATGAGATAGATAAATTCAGATACCACTTCTTACATGATCATGATCAGGAGGAATGGCATTAGGCACTGTGGAAGACAATTTTGGAAGAAGAGAAGCCAAGTAACAGTTGGTTTATTTTTTGGACTTTTATTTTATTTTATAAGTTTATTTTTTGGACTACAAACCCATAAATCTCAATAGGCTTACAAAGGCAACTTTTTCATAGACCTCAATGTTTCATCTGTCCTCAATGTTTCATCTGTCCTTCAGACCAGGTCTGCTGAGAGCTTGCACTGGGCCAGGATAAGATGCATGATCTACTCCTAAATCTTCCTAAACCCAAATGTAACTACTTTCTTTAAATGAGTGATTAAGCAACTTATATTTAACATAGGTTGCACGTTCCCTGTTGTCCCCCCGGCAGACAAAGACTTTTCTGCTTGCATGAGCTTTCAGCACTAGCAGCTGAGGACACAGAACTTAATGATTGCATGCTGTGTACTCCATTACTGGATCCTGAGCTGTTACATCTTTAACAAAATAAAACTTGAAAACATATAATTATTTTTTGGCATTGCAGACTCAAGCCTGTGGCTTCCCTGGCTGATTCTATCCATCTGGAAAGTGGTCTTCCTTTTATTCTGCTGTCTTCTACTTTACCAAGCATTACTGTCTTTTCCAGTGAGCCATGGCATCTCACAGCATGTCCAAAGTGTGACAATCTCTGTATAGTCATCTTGGCTTCTAGGGAAAGTTCAGGCTTTATTTACTCTAGGACCCATTTATTGTGTTTGTTTACCAGTCCACGGTATCTACAGAACTTTTCTCCAGCACCACATTTCAAATGAATTGATTTTCTTCCTGTCAGCTTTCCTCACTGTCCAGCTTTCACAACCATATAGAGAAACTGGAAATAAAATGGCATGGGCAATCCTAACTTTAGTATTCAATGATATATCTTTCACAGACACACAGACACACACACGGATATATTTGAGATATGTACTTTAAATTCCTTCAGGCTAATTTCTATGCTGTTCCCAATAGTGTGAATTATTCACTCGTTTATTACTTACCCATTATTTATAACATGACCTAAAAGGAGGTCCAGAAAATTAATGGTGGGCCTATATTTTTTTGCATAGAATATATACTAGTATAGTATACTAATACTGTTTGTTTGTTTGTTTGTTTATTTTAAGACACAAGTGTTTCCAATTTTGTTTTTTAAAAGTGAAAGAAATGACAAAATCAATTCTAGTATACCATAGGCAAATCATGTATTCATTCATGAGCTATGACACCTATCTATCCTAACTAAAGTGTTGCTCATGTATTCCTGTTCTTTGATTCAGCACAACCCTCTATAGCCTTTTCTTCCAATAATAAAGCTTCAGCATCCAGTAACCATGCTTCATTGGCCAGTGCACTTTCACTTTGCTATTCCTTTCAGTTTTCTACTGCCAGAATCACCATCCCATCCATTTATTAGTGGTGGGCCAGATGAACAGCACCTGGCCACCATTCTGCAGAAGCCAGGAGGACAGATCTCCAATATATACTAGTGTATTCACTAAAGACCTGGGATGTGGTGCTTGCTCTTTTCTAGCTAAATGTTAAGTTTTCTCTGCTTAAAATAGTAACTTTGTTCATCCTCATTAAATAATAATAATAATAATAATAATAAATAATAATAATAATAATAATAATAAATTATTTATGTCCCGACCCTCTGCAAATGCAATTGGGGCAGCTTAAAATAATAAAACATCACAAATATACAGTCCTGGGACCCACTCCCTAAAACAGTATTAAACATCATAGAATTAAAACAACAACAAGCAACAGACAATTAGGAAATTAACAAAAATCATAGTGGCAGAGCATACAATGAGTAGCAGATGTGGTAGGGAATATGGGAAGGGCTGAGCTCACTCCTTTTGTTGGCTGGCCACAACCTTTTGACTACACAATAATACACAATCTGTGAAATGTTGAAGGGTGTAAAATACAAAGGGTGACACACACTCCCATGTACTAACTTTTATTTTATTTGCCATTGTGGTTTACTGTCCTTTAAGAGGACAGCAGGATTTATTTTAATCTGTTTTTAAATTGTTTTCTGTTTAATATCTTTTTAAGGGATGGGAGGGTTCTAGGGTTTTGTATGTGTCTTGGTTTTAACATTGTAAGCCACCCCGATTGCATTGCAGAGGGGCAGGATAAAAATTATTGTTGTTGTTGTTGTTGTTGTTGTTGTTTGTTAAGGATATGTGAACTGCGACCTACCATTTCTGCAAGCTGGGGTCTATTATTAGAGGTTAGTAGTTCTGGTCTTAAGGTATATGTTGTAGTTAACCCATATCTGAGGCATATTGATCTCATTCTCAAAGGAAGTAATATGTTCTCTACTGCAATTTTGGGATGTTGTTTATGTTTGTTGTGTGCTTTCAAGTTGTTTCTGACTTATGGTGATCATCATAACAAAGTTTTCTAAGGCTGACAGTTTGTAACTCACCCAAGGTCACCCAGTGTTTTTTTGTGCTCAAGCAGTGAATTGAATCATGGTCTCCAAGGTCATAGTCCAACATCAAACCAATACACCACACTGCCTCTCACTCCATATAAAATTTACATGAAATTTCTGTATGCAGAAAACAATGTTAGGCTGTAGTTGAGGAACTATTCTGTGGGAAAATAGTATGTGGGCTTTTGTGCAAAAATCAGCATTTCCTATACAGAAAAATAAGATTTCTGCAAATGAATATTATTTTTGGTATAGAAACTGTTATTTCCTATGCTGAAAATGCCATTTTTGTATACAAAAAGTGCTAATTTTGCATGCAATATATCATGTACTGTGAAAAATTTTGTCAGCCTGGAATTTTAACTCTCAGGGTTTCCTGACATTTATGAAAATATATACATACAGGGAGAGAGAGAGAAATGATATACACAGTGAGAGAGATAACTATTTCTGGAATATATTTGAATATTCTTTCCATCCCTAGATGCAATAGTCTTGAATATGCTGAGATTTTGCAACAAACATTGTAACTATTCTCTTGGATGCTGAAATACCAAATTTTACTCTACAGTGTATTGTTGTTTCACTCTTCAGGCCACTAGAAGCCTGGAGCCCAGTGATTTTACCTCCTCTGCTTCATATACTCATCTTAACTCCTGTCTCTGAGGACTTTATCACATGGTGGAAATCCTGTGCAGAAACAGGGTTTAAAATAGGAAAAAACCCACAAAAGGGGGTAGATTTTCAGACAACATTACTGTTAAAGTGTGGTTTAAAGTGTGCGGAAAATCCCGAAAGTAAAAAGGAGCAGCTTTGAACTACTTTCTGTTCAGGTTAACAGTTTAACAGCGATGTGTGTGAAAATCAACCCGCTTTTGTGGGATTTCCCCACCTTTTAAATCCTGTTTCTGCATGGGATTTCCCCCCATGTGATAAGGTCCTGAGATAGCCACAGAAAAGCTGGCAACCAAATTCACACCGTCCAATTTGGCAGAGACTATCCTGATAAATCCTTCTTTGTTCCACTTTGAAAAGTCTCCATTTCTCTCTCCTCTTCCCAGCTTCATTCTTTGAATCCCATTGTGGGAGAAAGGTGGGGTATAAATCCTTGAAATAAATAAAATAAATAAAATAAAATAAAATAAAATAATAAATCGTCCCAACTTACTTCAATTGCTGCAAACCAAGTTCACAGTGTAAAAGTCATTTGTATTCAATTAATTCAGTTGGAGGAAAGCATGGGAACAGGGCAGAATATTGCACTTCTCAGTAGGCTCAGACAAAAGCAAGCTGCTGCTTAGTTGTGTCTTCTTCCTTATTCATTACATTTTGCTCTCTCGATCACTTTCTGATGTTGCTTGGTCCTTGTTTTCATCTGCAAAATGCTGGAAGGCATGCAAAATGGCAGAGGGCAGACATTACTGCTGAATGCTATACTCAAATACCAGGCCTTTAGATTTCTGACCAACTGTTAGCCAGTTGCTGAGACTGATAATAATAGCACCGTAACTCTTCTGTATTGAAGACTCTGAACATGATTGGCCCCAAGTGGAGAGGTTCCCAAATCAAACTGTAGATTCCCTGACACAAGCATGAAACTTGTCAAAAAGCCTCAAAATCATGCTGTCTTGCCGCTGGAAATTTGACACAAGACAATGCACACAGTCTATATAGGAAAATATATGGCAGGAAAGCTTTCCCACTGCCAGCAAATTATTTTTCCGGGTCTTTTTTTCCCCACAACAGCCAGACTATTCTGACATAAATTCCACAAGCAGCTCAATTTATAACATCCAGAATCTTTTCCAGGAAACATGAGACAAGGCCTCACTTAATTCTAAATAAAAGGTCTTTTGGTGATGATGCTGTTAAGAGAAGTAAGTTATAAATGTAGCTATACTTTGACAGTAAACTTATATTCATTTCAGAAGATCAGAAGTTATGAGCCCAGTTACAAGATGAGCTGCAGGGCTATAAAAATCTAGAAGTGATTGCTTCGGCTGACATAGTTTTTGAGCTTTTGATAATGTGTATATTTGAGAATCTCAGAGAGAGAAAGGGATTTCATTGTGTCAGAAGGAAATTGCTTTACATCTCTTTTTTTCTTGGAGAATTTTCTTCTGAGAAATTCCTTTCCTTTCAACATGCAAGAAAGAATGTAATGGGGGAAATATTCATGTGTATTTAAATGGACCAGAACAGATGGACTTATCTACTGTTTCCTTGCTTCTTTGTTTTACAACCACCTTTTCCTGCAAGAACTAGGACACAGAGCAGCTTACAGAATTAAAACAAGCATGATAAAGATAAATATATATATAAGAAAAATGCTAATTAAACTAATTTCAACCATCCACTGGATGGATGGTCCTACAGCAGTGGTTCTCAAACATTTTCTCACCCCAACATAGTATATGAATAAAAATATTCTGGTTTTCTAGTGTGCATATTTTTATTTGTCTCAGAGATAGCATCCTACCACTAGTGCCCTCCTCTCACGCACAGGACTCCTGTGGCACGTGCAGGGGCCTCCACCTTAACACTGAGCTCTCGTGCACTCTGCCTCCTCTCTTCACTTTCTTCCCACGACACACAACTCAGAAACTGTCTCATGGTCGCTAAGGGACATGCACCTGCTGCTCCAAGGATGAAATGTATGGAGATGCTAAGCAAGAAATGCATTTTTAAAAAGAAAGACCATTTTTGCTATGCCTAAGATTGGAGGAAGGAGAATGCACAGAGGCCCTTTTCAGCAGCTTAGGGCCTTTGCAGACTGCCAGAAATAGTGCACTTTAAATTGAGGCACTGCCCTGGCTCAGTGCTAGAGAATCATGGGAACTGTAATTTATTGTGGCACCAGAGCTCTCTGACAGAGAAGGCTCAATGTCTCAGAAAAAAATACAATTATCATGATTCCCTAGCACTGAGCCAGGGCAGTGCCTCAATTTAAAGTGCACTATTTCTGGCAGTCTGCAAAGGCCCTTAGTCTTCCTCCTTCCTTCTCCCCTGAACAGGGCAAGCTGGCCTCTGCATGCCTCAAGCTGGAAGGAGTTTTTTGGGTTGCTTTTCTCCAACATTATGCTTCTTCCCCACTCCCCGCTTCAGCAGCACAGGCTCTGTGGAAAACCATCCAGAACAATTGCCCCAGATTGGGGTGCCAGGAAGGGGAATGAGGGAGCAAATCTTTGAAGAAACGCAACCCAGAAAACTCCTCCCAGCTTGAGAAGCACAGAGGCAGCTGTAGGGCCTTTTCAACAGCCTTGTCCTCCTCCTTCCTTCTGTCCTGAGCCAGGCAGGCTGGCCTTTGTCCATGTTATGGCCACCAAGAGACATGTGCCACCTGCACCAATGACAGAACACATAAAAAAGGAAAGCTGATTTTTTGCCATATCTGAGGTTATAATAATAATAATAATAATAATAATAATAATAATAATAATAATAATAATAATAAATTTATTTATATCCCGCCCTTTGGTAACCCAATCAGGGCGGCTTACAACCATAAAAACATATACAATACCCAATCCCAGAAACCCCTCCCCCCCTTAAAACAGTATTAAATCAGTAAAGGTTAAAACAAACAATTCAATTCAGTAAAACAACACAAACCAATATA
>JAIPUX010001232.1:5533798-5546145 GCA_020142125.1 Phrynosoma platyrhinos
GTCAGGAAATCAAAAGAAGATTAAGAATTGGGAAGGTAGCTATGAAAGCACTAGAAAAGATTCTAAAATGAAAAGATATACAACTCAGCACAAAACTTAGAATCATACAAGTCATCGTATTCCCTATAACCATGTATGGATGTGAGAGCTGAACAGTTAAGAAAGATGATAGGAACAAAATCAATTTATTTGAGGTAATGTGGTTCTGGAGAAGAGTGCAGAGGATCCCATGGACAGCCAAAAGGACAAACAAATAGATCCTAGAGCAGATCAAGCCAGCAACCTTCCTGGAATCCAAGATGACCAAATTGAGGCTGTCATACTTTGGACACATCATGAGAAGGAGGATGCATTGGAAAAGACAATAATGCTTGGGAAGGTGGAGGGAAGTAGGAAGAGAGGAAGGCCACATGCTAGATGGATGGACTCTATTTAGGAGGTAATGGGTATTAAAGGGGCTTCAGTAATTAAGCAGAGCAGTGGAGGACAGAGGGTCTTTGAGATGTCTCCTCCATAGGGTCCCATGAGTCGAGATCGACTTGAGGCCAGTTAACAATAAATAATTAACAGCATTTTTGTTGTTGTTTTTATCCTGTGATCCAACCTGAGTGCTGTATATTTTCATTGGAAAAGCAGGATACATATTTTATGAATTAAATAAATAAAAATAAATAAATGTCCATGTACCAGGAAAAATTCATCATTTGAACACAAAATCAACTCTTGCATTCATTTTTTGAGGCAGACAGAAATATTTAAAATATATTTCAGCATGATGACCTAGAAAAAGGTCTTTCAAATATTATGCTACAGTTTTTTTAAAAAATAGTCCAAATTAGCAAATGCTATTGTTCTGAGATATGTTGACATTTCACCGCAGCATGTAAATACTTTATGGTGAAAGTTTATCCACGGTAAGTCAGCGTATCTCCATTGTTCTTTTCCTGTATGTACTCATCTATAAGTCTAGAAATTTTTGTTTAAAAACTGACACAAAAAACCTGGGTCAACCTGTCCACAGGTTGATGTTTAGCTCTTACCAAAAACAGTAACCATCTCCTTCTCTGAGTAGAGTAGCAAAATATGAAAGCTTAGTACATCCTGGAAGCACCTGAAAGAAGCACCAGTCACTTCTACTCTCTCTACCATGTCACCACTTGTGATCTTTTTGAATGCCTGCGGAGGAAAATGGTGGTGGCGGCGACTCTTTGGCACTTCCACTCAAAGAGGTGCTGAGAGGAATCGGGCTTTAGAAGATGCAACTAAAACATTTGTGTATGTTTGTCAACTTTTCTGGTCTAAAATCTGGCAAAGTTATGACATTAATGCTAAAGGCTGTAATCACTGCTAATATAGCCACCATTTCTTTGCTTTGCCTTTTTTTTACATGTGTTCATTTTCTTAGCCCCACCTGTGCATGGTTGCTTCCCACACACATCACACAGCCACAATTTACCGTAGTTCTTTCTTCATCCATCCAGCATTTAAAGTGAGCACAAACAGTTATGCCTACCAGAATTTTGTAAGTTCTTTTGCATCATTTTTCTTTGCTTTGTTCTTTACATCCTTTGTTACATGCCCCTAAGTTTTACCTTCAACTCATTGACAGGTCATATCAAAATCCATAATTTTGGCCCCAAAACCTGACTTCAATTTATAAATGAGGTCAACATATAGTTGAGTATATACGGTAAATTGGCTGAAATTCTTTCCACTCCTACAACTCAGTTATTTCTTGGAAAATCTTGCAAAGTGCAAGTATCCTTATCCCTCTGCCAAATGGGATACTGAGTATTCAAACAGTAGTTCAAAGGCAGAAATCTGCTATCCAACATGGTTTCTAGGGAGTGCTAAAACTGCATTTGCTATGCTGGAGTACTTGTAGCCAATGGCTTTGCCTCAGGCAATAGCATCTTAATAATGCGTATTCAAAACAAGAATTTTCCCCTTAATTACAAGTGTACCTAAAACAAATGTGTGAACCAACAGCAATGAAATATAGTAAAAGAGAGAATAGGAAATGATAAAAGAAAGAGTAGATGCCTTTGTCTGGTTGCTCTGCCTCTGCAAAATATTTTGAGTACAGTCCTTCATAAGTGCCACAGAACTGAAGGAGACTGTTGTTGTATAGTTCTCATTTATATCCCTGGGGTTTATTCCTTGCATTGTGCCCATAATAAAAAGGATTTTTAACTAGTTTTAGTCAATTACCTGACTTTTAACTTAATTAATTTGTTGCATTCAAATGAACAGGCATGTAATCTAATCTTCTAAATAGATGCATTTTCCAGATACTAAAGGAAGTGTAACATAATTTTAAAAAAATAAACTGCATGTTCTTTCTCACTGTTAGAAGGCCATATAGTTACTGTCTTCTTCTTCTACTACTACTACTACTACTACTATTTTCCACACTAATGCCCCAGCACCAAAACAACCTGACAAATTAATAAATATGCCCTTAAATGGCAATTATGAACATTTGCCCTACCCAGTGAAGAGACTAATATATTAATAATTTATCTACAGCTAAAACAAATTAAAGTTTGCAGGGCAAACAAGAATCAGTTATCCTGAATCCAAATTTCATCCGTGATGTCAGTATTAGTCAAAACTACCATTAAGATTATAATCCTATACACATTTAACTGGGAATAAACTGATAAATAAAACATTTACCATTGTTCACTATTAAATAATAGAACTGAGGAGATGTACATAGGATTAGCCTGTTAATCTTTCAGTGATAACCAAATCAGCTACAAAAGTCTAAACCTGGTAGTCTCCAAAAGTGACATGTTTCTTCCCACATGATCCCATCAGTCATACATGCTTTCCATATTTATACATTATCAAAGCACCACAAGAAGCCATGTTATTCCAAAACCACAAGAACTGAGCATTAAAAGACAAAAGTGTGAGCTCCCTCAAGAATTTGGTTAGACTGGGACCTATGAGTACTTAGAATAACTTCAAAAAAGAATATGTAGTACAGATTGCACTACATATTCAGAATGCACATGGGGAGGGCTCTTTGCCTGAATATCAACATCAGCATCAAAATCTCCCTGCAAATGAAACATGTATATGACAGAATTATGACTTCTAGCCTAATTTTCACCATGACATGCATTTTTATATGCAGGAAGCTTTTGCATATGGGAACACTTTCAAACAACACTCAGTGCATTCTGAGATGGCATAGAAGACCACAATGTGTCTGTCATCCTGGGGATTCGAATCAGCTAAAACCTCTGAAGAAGGAAAAAATAATTTAACCTAAATGGAAGTTAACAGTGAAGACAATTTCATTGGTATTGCTGGTGTTTCCTGATCACTGTGATACACTAGAAAGCTCTTACAAAGAAATCAGAGGGACAGGGACTGATCTGCACTCTGGGCTAGCAGCCATACTGCAGGAAGGCAATTCAAAATAGCACAAAAGCTCAGAGTCCTCCTGGTTCTAAAGATGAGATACAGAATTATAGTGCTATGATTCCATTCTAATTGCTATAGCAACATCCTATGGAATCCTGGGATCTGTGGTTTAAGGGTGGGATATTAGAATTATCAGCCAGAGAGGTCTAGTGCCTTTGACCAAACTAAAAACCTAAGGATAAGACGGGGTGCAACCATGTCAGTTAAAGTGGAATCATAGTGCTATCACTGTGTAGTATAAAAGAATTCTTGGTGATCTTAAAGAACTATGTTAATGTAGATAATTCAGATCTGTGCACTCTTCCAATCTGGGAAATTTATGGCAAAGGAAGGATTCAGGGTATGAAGCTTCTGTGCCAGTTTTCCTCTCTATTCTATACTCCATTTCAATCATTGGTCCATGAGTTTGGAGTAGATCTTGAGTGTAAAGTAAGCCTGTCTTGTCGGCATGGATGGTCACCCACCGCAGATAGTTAGATGCTTTTTTCTGCTGTGGGAAATAACACCACTCTCAGATATGGAGTAGCTTTCATATAGCTGCCACAGATTCTTGGTGCCTGCATGTTTTCTAAAGTGCCTGATCCCTCTAGTGAAAGAATCTCCTTTCAGTGTTTTCAGTAAACTTCCCGCCTTATTGCAAAGTCAACATAGTTCATCAGCATAGCTTTAATGAGACAATACAGAGTACTATGCTAATGTTCACTCTATAATAATTTACATTAAGTCTTCCTGCTAAATACATATTGTTCCCATCAGTGAACAAACAGCTTATCCAAACATCCAGATAATTTGAACAACATGTTATGGTTCCATCATAATGCGACAAAACAGGCAGTCACAGATGAGTGAACAATATGCCAATAAAATGGAAGGAAATAAATTAGTATCATGGTAACACATGTGTATTCACAATTAATAAATTCCACTCCATCAGCCCATGATTTAATTATGCATTATGTATGGAGGTACTATGAATCATTCATGGATACTGTTAACTAAATGGTTGTTTGCAAAGTATGCGATGCACATATTTATATTAAATTCTCAAAGTGGAGCAAAGAGAAATCCCATGGCAATCTATATATTTTAAAATTTAATGAGAAAATGAAAAAAATACCTCAAAAATGAGACAAATAACATTTTTAACCACAGAAAACTATATCAGGATATGTGCTTCAATCCATACCAACTATGTGCACAGGTTCCTCTCAAGCAGCTGATCTCTCGCCAGGCAATGTAATTGTGTGTCCTGTTGTCATATTAACTCCTATGCATCAGGATTGTTTGAAACAAAAATTTGTATTGAGCGACCTCAGGGTATTACAACTCCAGCGTATCAAGACTTAAATATCATGGCTAGAGCTAAGGTAAGTACAGGGTGTCATGTACCCTTCTTATATTCCTTGAGGGAATTCCAGCATCACCACTTCAGTGGGGCAAATGTGCTGACAACCAGAATATCTCAGGGCCCTCTTCTCCACAACCCTCCTGAAAGTCACAACCCTTATGAGTCTAAGAAGGAGTAAGATCCATTGAAGACAGTAGGGTTGAATAGACAACTAGTGGGCTCAACTGCATAAAGCTTCAAAGGATTAAGATGGGGGTAAACTGAAAAAGAAGCATCTCTCCACTTCTTCTCCCCTGCCCAATTCTCCCTCTTTTTCCTGGGAACCACTACAAAAGATGTATGAACTAGAGGCCAGAAGATGGAACTTTTCCAAAAAGTAATATATATAAGCTACATAGATTTAGACAAAGCAGGCTAATTTCAACTCACCCCACACACACACACACACACACATACACCATTACTGAAGCCTTTGCAACTAAGGGAAGTATATAGCTTGTCTGAATTCACATCCTAACAAAAATGTGACTCTGGAGAACTAAAGTGCCCTGCCCTGGTGGCTGTGAGTTACATACAGCAAGACCATGGGATTTCATTTCACCAGAGAGGCCAAGGATAGCATTGCTCTTGGGGCATTTCTACTTTGACCTAGCAGTTAACAAAAAGGAACTTAAAATTGTCCCTAGAGTGACATTTTGTGGGAAACCAAGCTTTTGATGATGCTGCTGTGGTTACCAAAGCTCTCTCTCATAAATTCTCTCCCATAGCCCTGTGTTGGGTGAAATAAGGAACTTCTGCAGAGGAAGCGGTGCTTTGTGGGGACCAGTCAGTCCAAACATTCCTCAGTAAATTGATACTTTCTTACTGAAAAGTTGTGGAGGCTCAATGCTTAAGGCAGTCCAAACAGAAAAATTATAGCCCAGCATTTTCCATCTGAATAGTTTTCCTGGTCTTGAAATGTAATAATAATACAACTGTACTTGACAGAATTTTTGAATACTGTCATTTTCATTTTTAAATACTCCTGCTTCAACTGGGTGAATGTGATTTATCTTCAGGATATGTTATATTTCCTACAATTCAGAATTAACATAGAGGATGCTGTTATATAAGAAAATGCTGGAGGGAAAAGGTGAATTTTTAGTGAATATAGCCCCATACAGGATTGTAGCAAAATCCAGCAAATCTGTGTAAGAACTCACAGCAGGACTCAATGGAAAGCATCACATTCTTAGTGCTGAGATTCCAGTTAGGCCTTGAGAAGAAAGGGGTTAAACATCTTAACTCATCGCTCAAGCAGACAACTGAACTCCAAAGCTGGCAACCTCTAGTCACTAAATCAGTGCAAAGAAATGGATGGCCCTCTAGATGTATTCAAACTGCAACCCCATAACATACCATATGGCTGCTGAGAGTTACAGTGAGGTGACATCCAAAGAGCCACATATTTCTTCCTCTTGCCTTAAATGCTAATTGTCAGCTGATGCTCCTTTCTTCCTTCCTCTCCAGGCAACAGCACTTCTTTCTCAGTTCCTTCCCAGTTTTCTGGTAACTACTGTATCTCAGGAAACTGTGGAATGCATTTCCATTGAATCATAAAAACATAGAGTTGGGAGGGGCCCTTTAGGTCATCAAGTCCAACTCCTGCTCAGTGCAGGAGCCCCAGCTCCAGCATTCCTAGAAGATAGCTGTCCAGCCTCTTTTTGAAAACATCCAAAGAAGGAGACCTCACCACTTCTCAAGGCAATTGGTTCCAAACCTCTCTTAGGTGGTTTGGAACCAATTCAGATGTTGGGTTGTTGTTGTTTTTTAGTGGAACAATGTGAATAACCTCACTCATGCATTCCTGGTTTGTTATTCACACTGTGGAACCATATCTCTGCTCATCTCTGCGAGTTTGGTTGCTCACACATGAATAAACATTGAGTTGATGATGTGAATGTATTCGAAACATGTTAAAGACACACAGAGTTTAATCCCAGGTCTATTCACATTGGTTATTCACACTGCCAACAATGTGAATCTTTTTTTAAAAAAAAACCCTCATTAAAAACCTCTGTATCGATTATCATGGGTTAAATGGTTTTTTTGGCAGCCCTCATCAACTTAATTGGGTACAATCAGGATGCATGTGGACAATGGAAATTCAACCTGGATTCATCCTGGATTATTTTCACCATCTGAATAATCGCTTACTGTTAAGACATTTCTTTTAATATTCAATTGAAATCTACTCTCCTGTAACTTAGTTTTACCCTCTGAGACAGAGGACAAGCCTGCACCCTCCCCTTTGTGGCAGCCCTTGAGACATTTAAAGAGTGTGATCATGTCACCCATCCAACTTGTTGATATCCTTCTTAAATGAGGCACCCAGAACTAAACACAGTACTCCACATGAGGCCTGACCAGCGTAGAGTATAGTGGGATGGTAATTTTCCTTGACTTGGAAACTACGGGGGGTTGCAGACTGCCAGAAATAGTGCAAATTGAGTCCACTTTTAGGGGTAGGGGTAGTGCTGGCTCGGTGCTAGGGAATCATGGGAATTGCATTTTTTTCTGAGACATTGAGCCTTCTCTGTCAGAGAGCTCTGGTGCCACAATAAAATACAGTTCCCATGATTCCCTAACCCTAACCCTAAAAGTGGACTCAATTTGCACTATTTCTAGCAGTCTGCAACCCCCATATGCTTCTATTAATGCAAGTTAAAATAATATTTGCTTTCTGTGCTACAATGTCACATTACTGTATCATGTTCAACTCATGGTCAACAATAATCCCAAGGTCCTTTTCACATACTGTACTGCTAAGCCAAGTTTTGAATTTTGTTCCTGTCTTCCAATATGTTGGCTACCCCTCCCACTTTTATTTCACTTGCAAATTTGATAAGGATTCTCTCACCCCATCATCTAAATCATTGATAAAAATATTGAAGAGAATCGGCTCCAGGACATAACCTTGCAGTACTCTACTTGAGACTTCCTTCCAGTTTGGAGCACAGCCACTGATGACAACTATTTGAGCATGATTTTCCAACCAATTATGGATCCATTTGATGGTGTTTCCATCTATTCCATATTTTTTTTTAAAAAAACTTATTTATTTTAGTTTCACAAAGTATCAACAACAATAACAAAATGTTCAAATAGACTTAGGATATGATAAACAGAAAAACAAATACTGTATAAGGGATGCTTAACAGACAATCCCGTTAGATTAGGTATCCAGATGGTGTTGTACAATTAAAATGAGCACAAAAGTTCACTGAAGGAGCCTTTCATGATGGGGTCAGGTTCAAGTTGAAAGGGTTAGCAGTTCCTGATGGTGGTTTGGGGAAATGTCAGGTAGCAGTAACATAATAAGAGTTGACCAATCCTTATAAAAGGAGACTGCTTTATTTTGTCCATCACAAGAATTGATGGTGTAGGAAAGTTTTGCAAGTAACCATGTATCCCATACTGTAATCCACCATATTTCCAGAAGTAAATCTACTGTCTCTCAGCGGGTAGCTATTTCAGTTTTTGAAGCAGCCAGGGAAAAGGTGATAGGATTTCTATGTTTCAGAACATTGTTTTCTTTGGTATTCCATCTATTCCATAGTTAGTGGGTTTACTAATCAAAAGACAGGCTGAGCTTCCCCAGGAGTGTCACTATGAGAGTGCAGGAGGTGTGGAGCACACCATGTGACACTTCAAGTGGGGGTGATACCACTGCTCACCAAACATCTGCCTTTTGGCATAAATGGGCTGTGGCATTTGCCTGCATCCCTTTAAAATGTTGGAACTCAGTGGAAGAGATGATGTTAATATATTGAGGCTCAGTGGAAGGAGAGGGCTCAGAGTTTTATTTTATTTTAATTTACATTTCAAATTTTATTTTATTTTTAAATTTTTAAATTTTCTTTAAAAACATCACATCTTGCCAAATTTTCACTTGAACCACATGAAACTATGCATATACATTTAATCTACACATATGATATCATAATTTAAAAGTATAATTTTTAATTTGCTAGTTGTTTATGTCACAACTATTGCCATTACATTCAGAGATATAGGGAAATTATGATTTATGAGTAACATTAGTACAAAAAAAATTGCTATAGATTTTGTATGGTGTGGTCGGAGGAGGCGAATGTGTGGGTGACACCATGAATTACCACACTGGGTGATGCCAACTCTAGTATTACCACTGAGTCTCCCTTATCCAGAATTCCGAAGTCTGAAATAATCCAAAAACCAAATATTTTTTCATGGGTGGCTAAGATAATGACATCTTTCCTTTCTGAAGATTCAGTGTACACAAATTTTGTTTCATGCACAAAACTATTTAAAATTTTATGTACATAATTACCTTCAGACTATATGTAAAGGTGTATATGAAGCAAAAATTAATGTTGTGTTTAGACTTTGGTGCCATCTCTAAGATACCGCATTATCTATGCCAATGCCAATATGCCATACACTATATACATACATGCCAATACTAAATCAAATATGCACCTTACCCATTCTCCAAGATTTGTCAGAAATTATGGCAAGTTCCTGTGAGTATGTCAGCTAGTTCCTTCAATTCTTTGGGATGCAGGTTATCAGTCCATGCATATTTGAAGTTGTTTTGGTTTTTGAGGGAAAAAAACTGAAGCAAAATAGATATTGAGTAGTTCTGCCTTTTCATTGTGATCACTTATCATTTTACCATTCTTGATGAGCAGTAGTCCCACCATTTCTTTCATCATTCTCTTGCTTCAAACATTTTTTTTTTAAAAAAAAATGTTATTGCTCTTTGCTTGGCTAGCCAGTCTCAGCTTATTTTGAGCATTAGTTTTCCATACATTATCAATTGCACAGAAAAGGTAAGCTGAGATAAATAAATTCAAGATCATGCTTGCCACTGTATCTGAGGTGAGCTTTGAAAGTCTTTGAGAGTTGCATTTCTGAGTGTTAAAAAATACAGATCTCATTGCCATCATTCATCTACAATAATTTCTAAAGACTTTTAGATATTTTTTTTCTTTTAGTGCTTTGATGCAAAGAAGTTTTCCTTTTCTGGACCAGCTCCAAAAATATTGCCAGATTAATCTTTGGAGAAAGCTCTTTAGTCCCAATACCAGTTCAGAAGCATGTGATCTTTGACTTTGTAGGATGCCTTGAAGCAAAAGGGCAATATGTCTCAGCCAATTAAAGCAGAGAAAACAGGGGAAAAGGCTTGACAGATTCCTGGCTGTCCCCAGCCCAAAAACATTATGCCAAGTCTGCTCTAGAAAATAACTTTTAAAAAAAAAAGCTACTTGAGGTTCCTGTACTAGTTTGGTTTCATGAAATATTCAAACAGAGCCATCAAAAGAGAACATTTGAAAAGTCTGTGGTAAAATGACATGACATTAATACTGCACTTTTACTCTATTGCTTTTCCTGTCACTAGCTTTGCTTTCTGTGTTCTCAGGAACCCCTCTCCTTAAAGACACAAGCATAAGAAAAGGTGGCTAACATTTGCTGCAACAACAGCAAAGCTTTGGGCAGTAAAAGTCATCATCTAACCAATTGTGCCTCTTTTCAGGAGAAAAATGAGGGGAAATTAGTAAACGCAGACTGATAAAACAAAATGTGCAGAATGTGGAAATGAAGACATATTGTCAAAATAATCTAAATTTCTCATGACAGTCTCCAAACCAGAGTCATTCTTATGACAATTGTTCTTACCTTAGCCTTCTCAAGGCATCCATAACAGTCATTAACACAGTGATGAGGGAAAGTGTTAGAGGAACATGTCAGGTGTTTGCTTTGATCCTCACTGTGATAGAAAAGAAGTGAGGTGCTTCAATAAAGCTTTCTTTATCATATTATCATATTAGTTGCAGGCTGAAATACCCTTTTCCAAAATGAAGCAAGTGGACAATTTTACAAGATATAATTAAAATGTTGTTTCAGTTGACATTCTGGAGCCCAGCTTTGGTTGATTAATGTATAAATGCATACCTACTTATCAGCTTGATTTAAATTAGGGGTTTGTTTAAGTATGTTTACATTGTTGTTGTATATGTTTTTGACTTAGGGCAACCCTTGTTGAATTATGGTGAGAGTGTGCAGAGTGTGTACAGGACTGCCATTCATCAGCTCCATACATCTCTGGATCTGTAGCTTCCTGCAGCTTGCAGCATTCCATGAAACCAGACCAGAGATCAAATTCTCTTCAAAAGAAGGCTCTTTATTTTTCAGTTGCATAATTGACATGATAACTATTTACATTGTAGAACATCCATTAGCAGGCAGAAAACAAAGGAAACTCCATTCCAAGCCCAGCAATCCACTCAAGGCAATAGCCAAAACTCCACCCCGAGGTTGATACCTTTATAGACATTTGCTAAACAGCTTCTAAACCCAGCCTTCTTTCTGTGTCTTGTGTCATGTGACCGGTGGTTCTCACACACTCTGAAGACCTAATTATGTTTTCTTCTTCTATCCTGTGTTCCCAGATACACACTGACCTTGGTTATATTGTTTTCGTGTAATCCACCAGCAGGCTAAAACTTTCACAGCTAGAACTTTCCCACATCTGTACATTCCCACTTTGACTACAAAACCCAGCAATCCCCTCTGAAATGTATAGATGTGTGTGTCATGTTATTTACAGTTTTGAATTTTAGCTCAACAGCTAGTATTTTGCACTTAAGGTCCCATTCCAATCAGATGTGACAGCTGTTTGTGTCTTTCATTGGGTAAAACTTTTGTAAGAACATCAGCGATGTTGTCTCGTGTGTCAATGTATTGCAGACGCACAATGTTGTTCTGAATCATCTCCCTGACATTTTGATACTTCACACCTATGTACTTTATTCTGCATCTCAAATTCTTAGATTCTGACTGTCAGTAGCAGCATGCCCGCTAGTCTTCTTTCAGACATAAAGACAGCTCCCAGACATTAAGTCAAAAAGGATAGCTTTATTGCAGAAAAGAAAACAGTGCAGACAGGTCTTGACTTCTTAGACTAATCTAAAGACACAGTACATTAACACACTTTTATAGAATATAACAAAGTCTCTTCCCATATTCAAGTGGCAAACTGTGATTGGTCCAAGTTTCCCGTGCCTTGGCCCTTCACATGATGTAATGTCCTACTGTCTGGAAAATCCAACAAAGGGCCAGGTGCATGTGAATCTACAGCTTCCCATCGACCTTAGACAAAACAACTGTGAATCCCACATCTGCTCTTTGATTGTGCCTTTGTTTATGAACTATGAAGCCTGGGACTAGGAACCCATGGCTATCAAAGTCAGCATAGATATGAGGTTAACTTAGGCACCATTTTAACATATTAGATCTGAATCCATTATTCAATAATAAACCAATCCATATATGCTTCGAGCACTATACAATTAAACATTTAACCAATTAACTATGAAGGCTTGAATCCAAGCCTCTGCAGCAGCCAAAGCTGGCAACTCTTCCACATTCCAGCTCTTAACAAAGCTTTTAACTTTTGAAACAGCACATTTTCAGCTTTACAGTCATTAATCCCTTCAGCATAATTTTATAACCCATCTCCCTTAACAATTTTATCAAC
>JAIPUX010001232.1:5553702-5573572 GCA_020142125.1 Phrynosoma platyrhinos
GAACCTTTCCTGGTATCAAAGTCAAACTGACTGGTCAGTAGTTGTTTGGGTTCTCTTTTTCGCTCTTTTTGAAGATGAGAACAACATTTGCCCTCCTCCAATCTATTAGAACCTTTCCTATCCTCCAAGAATTCTCAAAAATTGACAGTGGCTCCAAGAGTATATCTTCAAGTTTTTATAGTACTTGGATGCAATTAATTCATCCATAGCAAACTGAATTAATTTAGATTAGCTACATATGTGTGCCATTACTACCACTTTACCTGTTGCAGGCTCAACCTCTTACTACCTTATTTATTCTCTTTTCATTAGAACACTGTTTTCCATTTAGAAGACTGAGGCAAATAAGTTATTAAACAGTTTGACATTCTCTCTGTCCTATTATCATATCATCATCTTCTCTAGGCAGCAGCCCTCTATGTCCAGATTCTGTTAAAGTGTCCTTTTATTGTGTTATACCACAATTCTGTGTTTAGATGGAAAGGCAAGATATCCTTGATTAATAGACATGGTGATTATGTTTTCAATGGTGTGCTTAATATAGGTCCAAAACACACTGCAGAAATAGTCCGGTTTGTGACTGCTTTAACTGCACTGGCTCAGTGCTAGAGAATCCTGGGAACTGTAGTCTGTTGTGGCACTAGAGCTCTCTGACAGAGAAGGCTAAATGTCTCACAAAAGTATGGTTTCCAGAATTCCCTAGCATGGAGCTAGGGCAATTAAAGCGGTCTCAAACTGGATTATTTCTGCAGTGCATTTTGGACTGCAGTCACTTTTATTTGGATTCAGTGAGGTAGCATCCATGGGAGCTTGAGGAGATTATCGCAGTGCTAATAAAACCAATTTACCTGAGCCAGCTTAAAATTTAAAATGGCAGCATCCTGATCTTATCACAAGGATTTAGCCACTGAAATCACTGCCCGGGTCCATCCTGGGTCCATTGCCACTCCCAGGGCCGCTCCGGTGGCCATTTCCTTAAGCTGGAAAATTCCCGTCTTCAAAAAGAGGAGCTGAGTGGCCCTGCTGAGACCCAGGTGGCAATTTCAGCAGCTAAATCCTTGTGATAAGATCAGAATGCCAGCCATTTTAAATTTTAAGCCGGCTCAGGTAAGCCAGTTTTATTAGCTCTGCGATAATCTCCTGGAACTGAAACATGCTCCTGATCTGGAACAGGACTTTTTACCAATTTTATGTTGCAAACTGCTCCCCTAGCTACTTTTGCCCTTGAAGTGCTGTTTACTATGAGTAGCACCTTGAAGAACAAAAAGCACCTAAGCAGGTGGCATGTTTTCAGCAGAACAGTCTAGAGAAATACATTACTTCTTGATTGTGGAGAAAGTACATGAGCCAAATACCAAAGCCTCCTGGGGAAAACTTGCAATGGGCATAGAAGGCATTTCAGTATCTACTTATGAAATCTGTATACTGATATATATTAACTAAGGGAGGAAATGATCATATGCTCAAATAATTTGTGTGGGGTAATTTATGTTTCCTAAGGCTTCGTCCTTTTTAAGGAAATAAAAATATTTAAATATCAAAATATAAAAGCCAAACCTGTTAGAGTCTGGCTTTAAATTAGCAGAGTAGAAGAAATGTGCCTTTGCCTTACTATGCTTCCCAAAGAACTGAGACTGACTCCAAAAAACAACAAACACATAGATTGTAGTTTAAAACAATGACTTTAAGCTATATTTGCACAAAAAGGCTATATCCGAATCTAGCTGGTGAACAGTTCAGGTAAAGAAAAATATTTATCTCACCATTTTTCAAAAGAAAGTTGAGCAGGAAGATGAGAACAGCTCAGTTGAAAATCTTGAGAAAGAATGTCTGTTAGTCCCAAAGGAGAAGTGACCCAAATCACATGGTTAGTTTGAATGAGAGAAAGCAAAGAGTTTGCATGAATGAAATCCCTATCTATCTAAGGAAGGGGAAAGAGAATGCAAAAATCTTCCAACAATTTGCTATGCTGCAGACAGTAGCAAGTTTGTTGCAATCTCCAACGCCACAATACTACAGACCTTAACTTTCACCATCTTTACTGTCCCGAGTGGGTTAACTGGCAGAGGCTACCCAGAATTCTTCTTTGTCATTATTTCTTCAGTCAAAGAAGCTCTCTTGTTTTAACATGTGAAAAATGGATGCAATTTAAGAAAATTAGACATTTAGCTTGCATAATGAACAACCCTGATTATATTTTTTTATCAATTTGCAGCTCTATTTTCTGCAATGTGACAAGTTTAAATGGCATTCAAGTAGCTTTTCATGTAAGGTGTCACTCTGTTTTCTTACTAATGCCTGAGCAAGTGCCTTGCCTATTGTCAGGTTCTTAATTCTGTATTATTAAGTACTCAGGAGCTTCTTCCTTGAAAGGGCTGTCAGTTACCCATGTAGAATAGGTAAGCTTTAGAAACCTGGAATATGTCAGGTGTTCTGTGGTTCCTTTCAACTGGCTGAATATCCACATTCCAACAGCAGGGGGGGGTCTTTTTCTTTCTTTTTATTTTTTGGTAGCCTCATCTTCTTTTGTCAGCCTGTAAAAATACTAGCCATTGTATTCACTATTACCATGCATGGATATGAGAGCTGGACAGTAAAGAATGATGATAGGAAGAAAAGCAATTCATTTGAGATGTGGTGCTGGGGAAGAGTGCTGAGGATCCCATGGACAGCCAAAAGACAAACAAGTGTGTCCTAAAGCAGATCAAGCCGGAAACCTCCCTGGAAGCCAAAATGACCAAACTGAGACTGTCATACTTCAGACACATCATGAGAAGGGAGGACTCTTTGGAAAAAACAATAATGCTGGGAAATGTGGAGGGAAGTAAGAAGAGAGGAAGGCCACATGCTAGATGGATCGACTCTATTAAGGAGGTCACGGGTATTAAGGGGTTGCAGGATTTAAGCAGAGCATTGGAAGACAGAGGGTCTTGGAAATGTCTCATCCAACAAAAAATGTGCACATAGTTGGGGAGGCAGGAGATGGGGGAAGCGTCAGCTACAGGAAGATGAAGAATCCATGAAAGTTCAGTGAAGGGGGAAACAAGAACACCTTCCAGTATGTATTCTGAGGGGCCAATTCTCTGGCTGCTTGGTATTTCGTAAAGACCCATAGGGCTGTCTCATTATCAGTAGTTTCAGAAAGTTGAAGTTACACTTGCTTGTTTAGCCCTGCCTTCTGACATCGCCAGATAGACCTCATTTTTAAAAGCATGTTGTTGTGAATAAAGTAAGCAAGCATAAAGATCCATCTTCTGCCCCACTCAACAAGTGTAATCTTCCTACCTCTCCAGCATGCCACATACATGCTAAAAAGTGAGAACCAGAGCCTCCCAGCATTGCATGTACAGTTGCCCCTCTGTTTTCATAGACTTCAGGTCTGTGTCCCTCACCTGTTCGCAGTGGGAAATGGAGGGGGATAAAATGGGGGGGGTGCCTATGGTGCATGCCTGTGGGCACCCGCAGGTGCACACCCCCATCCAAGCCTATGGGGCTTGAATATTTGTGGTTTTCCATTTTTACGGGGGGGTTGTTCCAGAACAGATCCCTGTGAAAATGGAGGGGCAACTGTAGGGGTTCCAATGGGGCCTAGGAACTGGCATTTCTTTCAAGGAGTTAAGATTTACCCTTGCCACTGTTCTCAGAAATATCCCAATATTCTTGAAATTCTTAAAAAGCTAAGCCTTTTGGGTGAGGAGGTACCTGATTGTGTCCTTTCACCTTCATGCCAGAAGTTAATAATATAGTGGTAGCTGCTGGCTTCAGCATTAGTGAGTTGGTGAATCTCTTCCACTTCAATTTGGAGAGTGAGTTCAGCACCATGGATAACATTTTCAAAGTTGAAAGTAAATGCTGGAGTGCATTCTCCCATCTAGTTGATATGGAAGCCCCCACTGTGACAACATAATAACTTAGGACAGTTTGAAATGCTTTGTATATATTATCTTTTATACTATTTTACAAAAGTATTTGGAAGTCTCAGTCACATGAGACTCCCACCATCCCACCTGACCCCACACATCTGCTTTCAGGTAATAACTACCGTAATTTGTTTTCCATGTTTGCTCTGAAGGCTAGTACAACAATGAGTGATACATCTGCTTTGGTCTTGGCCTGGTCACACACTCACACCAGCAGTGCATGAGTTTCTTTTTCTTTGTTTTGGGCATAGTGTGATAAAGAAGGAGACTAGTAGAAAAAGCAGTGCAAAGATGGCTAGATGAAAAGGAGAGATAAAAAATGTGGTCATTACAAATTAAAATTGAGTTCCATACAGACCCGCATATGAAGGGCAGGTCAACAATGTTAAGGGTTAGTATGTAGAGAGATCTTGTAGCACCTTTGAGACTTACTGAAAAAAAGAAGTTGGCAGCATGAGCTTTTGTAGACTTAAGTCTACTATCTGAGGAAGTAGATTTGAGTCTACTAAAGCTCATGCTGCCAACTTCTTTCTTTCAGTGAGTCTTAAAGGTACTACAAGATATTTGTACATACTGATTCTACAGACTAGCTTGGATATATCTTTGAATGTTAAGGGTTGTTACTAGTATTCATCATATATCCAAAAGGTGCCAGCAATGAGCTACACAGAACTTTCAAACCCTTCTATAAATATGTGTGATTTCCATGGTTGGACTTTGGAGTAGAAAGCTCAGTTTCAGCACAGGCTTCCCCCTTGCCTTCCCCAATACACTTGGCACAGATTTCAAAAAGCTGAAATGTTCAGCTTTCTGTCTAGAACCTCAAATATGCCTCACTACTCATTGTCTGAAAAGGAATGGTTCATCTGAGAGGTAATAATAGTTTCTAGGTGCTGCCTTTTTGCTTTTTACGGGGGGGGGGGGGGGGGGTTGTTCCAGAACAACCTATCTCAGGGACCGCCTTCTCCCATACAATCCTCCCTGCGCTCTCTGATCCTCTGGGAGGAATTTGCTGCAGTCTCAAAAATCGAGGCTTGCGGCTACCTCCCAGAGGGTTTTCTCAGTTGTCACCCCCAGACTCTAGAATGACCTGCCGGATGAGATCTGTCAGTTAACATCGTTAGACAGCTTTAAAAAGGCTGTCAAGACGAATCTCTTCCAGCAGGCCTTTCCAGATTAATGATCCCAGCCTCGGGCATCCCCACCTGCAATGTTCTCTGCGTGGCCCCATCTACGGATGGAGGAAGAACATTGCCGTAGGCCAACGTGTTATTTTTGTAGTATGTTTTAACTTTTAACTGTTTAAATTTGTAATTGTAACTGTTATCTGATTTAATACTGTTTTAAGGGGGGGAGGGATTGTTTTTGGGATATCTCATGTGATTTTATTGTTGTAAGCCGCCCAGATTGGGTCCCCAAAGGGCGGGATATAAATAAATTTTATTATTATTATTATTATTATTATTATTATTATTATTATTATTATTATTAAAGCTGTACAAGGTTGGTACTTTCTTCTATCTGAGAGTGTTTTCTCATTCCCATAATGCACTTTCTGCCTCACTGGCCACCTCCAGATAGGGGAAAAGAGGAAATGCCAGATTTTATTTCTATTCAGACTGATTTTATTTTGGAGATCCATATGATTCCATCCCAAAGTATTTCTTGCAAGGTGCTCACATTACCAGCTCCCCAGGTCAGTTTAAATTAACTCAGTATTTATCAAAATGAAATGCATTGGTTACTTACCTTCTGTGTTTCTACTGTCTCAAAACTAGTAAAGATTACCACCACGTAAACACAGCTATTGTATCCAAGACATATATTCAAATAGAATTTTTTAAAAGGAAAAGAGAAATATTAGCACTATAACCAAATGATCCTAATGCTTAACTAATATAGTATTCTTAAAGCACTTCAGCACTGTGCTTACAACTCTTGAAGGAAAAAAGAACTCACTGAAAATTGCTGAAAATCAGGTTTTTAAAATATGACATGTGACCAGTGGGAAGCGGAGGCCACAAAAGAGAGATGGAGAAGGAAACTCAGCATATGTTACAAGAGGACTAGATGCAAACCTTTGAACATATAAGTACAATCAAAACAAAAAGAATTGGAAACTCTTGATACTTTGAGGCAGTGTGGTTAAACTCTGCTATATCATAAGCAACTCTACAAGCCTCACGCTGCCAAAAGCTTTGGCTTTAGGCCCCATGGTCCTGAAATCCTTGGCCAACAGAAGACAGGAATCAAGGACTTTGATGAATGAACTGTCATGTATGTAGACAAGCAGCCACACATATACCCCTTCACCTGCATTAAAATACTTATGCTTTGGTATGGGCATGGTAACATTTACCTGTGGTGTGGGAGCCAAAATGGACTCTGTAAAACTATAAGTAAAGAGGCATGGCTAGGGTAAGAAGCAGCTCAAGAACTAAGGGAAAATCGCTCCACTCTTGCTTTGTCTCTGATGTGAAAATGGGTAGAGGATCCTCAGTTAAAATACACTAAAGTATTAGGACAATCTAGACAACAGACTTAAAGTAGTTTAACAACTGCTCCCTGTCCGGTAGTTCTATGTAGAAATGGAAAGGGCTCTCTAAAACAAACATATTTGCCAATGCCTTTGCCACATAATAGTTTCCAGGATTCTTTGGGGGAAACCATGAAAATATTGGCCTAAATCCAATTGCTAGTCCCAACTAGCACTGCTCTATTGAATCAATTGATGAATTGTAAGCCAGTGCTTGGGTAAATTCCATTGATCCAATAGATCAACTCTAGTTGTGATAACCAGTTGGATTTAGGCCATTGTCTCTCAACTTTTGTCACATAGATATGCCCTATACTGAATCACATTCTTAAAACTGAGGGTGCAGATCTGAAATCCTGTACGAGCTGAGATGTAAACATTGGTAATTGAAAAAACCACATTTGTTGCCAGGTCAAGTTGAGGGAAAACTAACAGGCTGCCTAGGTGGAATACATCTTGAAATCTGAGAAGCCATTTATTTCAACACCGTCTCATTAGAAGCAAAGGAATATAACAATTCTAGTTCCAGTTACATGTGGCATTTCCACATGTATCCCAAGAGTGAAAGGCTCCCCTCCCCCTGTTGATGACTGTAAAGCCTTATGATAATCTGTTCAGTATGAAGCTGGCAGTGGCCAAACATATTCAAGACCATTGCCCTACCATACACCTCCCCAACTCCATCTATCACTAGCAGATTGTTGGGAAAGAGACAGGTACCTTACTCTCCTGGCACCTAAATGGAAGAAATCATTTGCAGGGGTCTCTTGAATTAATCTTGAGAGCTGCATCCAGTCAGTTAGGCCAGTGGTCCCCAACAGTCAGCAGAACAAATGGTACCGGGCCGCAGACCAGGGGTTGAGGACCACTGATCTGTTTTGATTTAATAATCAACGCGACGCCACAAACCCCCCCAGTGGGCCGCAGAAAAATTATCAAACGTTGACCGGTCCACGGCAATAAAAAGGTTGGGGACCACTGAGTTAGGCCACAGGTTGCCCATCCCTATTTAAGCCCTATTCAGATCTTGAAAAATTGGATCCATGGAGGGATCCCCTCCACCCATTTATCTTGGCAGGTGTTGATCCTGAGAATAGGCATTTTGCCCCATTAGGCAGCACATTTCTAAGATGGTACTAGATGGCAGGGAGGTGAATACTGAGCCCCCATTGGTCTTTGTCTTGTCTTTTGGTTTAGGACAGAGCTGCAGCTAATGGTATTCCTCCTCCTCCATTACTCCCTTTATCTCTGTTTTCTGCCAGTATCTGGCAGCTTCCCAGTTCACCTTCCAAGGAAAGCACCACTGTCCTCTTCTGTTCTTGATTTCCTAAAAGCACAGACACCTAGTTCCCATGAACTTTTCAGCTTCCACACCAGTCCCAGTTCATTCAGTGAAGGTGGGCTGCTCCATGACAAAAGATTCAAGGTTTGTTGTCATAATAATACTTACTGATGAAAAATGCACTAAAGGGAGAAGAAAACAATTGCAACACAATGCAGGAACTGAATTGTGTCTCTTTGTGATTTGGTGATATTATTATCAGAGAATTTGAGGTGTCTAATTGCAATATATTTTTAAAAACAGCTCCTAAACTTCAATTGAAGGTATATCATTTTATGTTGGTCAAATTTTTATATGATGTAAATAAGGTTGGAAATGGAGAAATGGGCAACCATGCTTGCCCAAGTGACCATATGCTCCTAGGGAACAACAGATGTAGCAACAGGTAGTTAAGAATTTCTTGGTGTGTTTTCCCTTTGTCTTGCCTGCTCTGTTGTTTCCTCATCCATAGATGAGAATTTTCAGACTTAATTTCATAATACTCACTTCTACCTCCCTCTCCCTCCCTCTAGCTATTGGTAACAGAACACACATTTCCTCTTACCAAATTTTGTAGTTCATACTGTTAGAACCTTCAGTGAAGGGGCCTTTTGTTTCCAGTTTCCATATAGACTAATAAATATTGGAATTATTTTATCTTTCACATTTTTTCCAAATGCGATAACCAAACTAATAATGAAGGAATGCTATCATCTCTTTACCTCAACAGACACAATACCTGAACTCCTACAGTTAAGTCCTACTGGAGCCATAATTCTGGGCTGTTGAAGGCATTACTATTTATTATTATTATTACTATTATTATTATTATCATTATTAGTTTCATTTATATCCCATCTTTCTCTCAAAGCTAAAGGCAGCTAACGACATATTTTAAAATAATAAAGATTTAAACTATACAAAAGTTTCAATGGATAGAATGAAAAAAAATTCTATAAAATGGTGCATCATTGGTATGTTATGCCAGAAATGTCTAGAATATAGGTATTTCTAATGTATATTAGAAATGTGAGCAACACAAAGAGACATTTTGTCATATATAGTAGATATATGAAAAAGCTTTAAAAATGGATTCAGATACCTTGATGCAGAATGTGTTTTAAAAATTTTAATGAAAAATGGAACATTTCAATAAAAGTGTAAATATAAAAATTAAAAAACAATTAAACAGTCAATAAACTTAAAAACATTAAACATTAAAAACATTAATATGCATTAAAATGCAACATACAAACCTTGAAAACAGCACCTCATAGCATTAAAAGCCCATCCCAGTCAAACTTGCTAATGGAAGGAGAACATGGATGAGGCTATTCTTGCCTCTTTAGGGAAGGAGTTCCAAGTCTGGGAGCAACTGTGAAGAAGGCCCTTTCCACACCAAACCACCCTGGAAAGATGGTGGGATAGAGCAAAGGGTTTCTGTAGATGATCTTACAGCTGTAAAGGACTCATAAAGGGAGATAACAGTCCTTCAAATAGCCTAGACCCATGTCATATAAGCTTTATAGGTCATTACCAGCGCTTTGAATTATGACCAGAAATGGACTGGCAGCCAGAGAATCTGTTGCAACAAGGGAATTGTGTGCTCCCTGTAGCCAGCCCCAGTTTACAATCTGGCTGCAGCTCTTTGGTCTACCTAAAGCACTTTTCAAAAGTGACCCCATGTAGAGTGTGCATTGCACTTATCCAAAAGGGATGCAATGAAAGCTTATGTTGGCTAGTTCTGACTTCTTTAAGATCAGGCAAAGTTGACACACTAGGTTTAACTGCAAAGGCACTCCGGGGAGCTTATTACATTGTTAAATGAAGCAACTTGCCTGATCCGGCTTAAAATTTAAATTGTGAAAAAATCATATTGTCACAAGGATTTAGCTGCCAAATTTGCCACTCAAATGCAGCCCAGGTCCACCCCGCTCCCAGGGCCATTCAGTGTGGCTTTTTTCAAAGCTGGGAGTTTTCCAGCTTGAGAAAATGGCCCCCATAGTGGACCTGGGGTGCATTTGGGCAGCAAATTCAGCGGCTAAATCCTTGTGATCATATCAGGATGCTGCCTGATTTAAATTTTAAGCTGAATCAGGTAAGCCATATTATTTAATGATGCTATAAGCTTCCAGGTCATTGCTGAAACCTGGGCTTTCAGGCTCCAGGCTGAATCCAGGAGTACCCTCAAACTCTGCATTTTCAGGGGGAGTGTAACCCCATCTAACACAGTCTGAATCCCTATTCTCATCTGTTAGAAGCTTCACATTTATTTTGCAGCCATGCTTGTAATTCCTCTAACGGCGTGCTCTTTAAGATAACGAGCGGGCACAAACAAATTACAGCTTGTTAAATAGTTTCCAGCTATGCCAAGAGAAAGGCAGAACCGCAGATCAGGCTGTTGATCCAAGAAGGTTATGTTGGAGAACCAGGCATTGAACTGAAATGATAACCTTCCGTTAATAGACTTGTAGGCAGCCAGGCATTTGACCCATCCACCAGAAGAATGAAAAGCCTCATTCTGCTGTCCTTTCCTTCTGAGTTCAGAGAGGTGGGAGCAAAAAGGTCACAGCTGCCAAAACAGCCTTCTGCTATCCATAAAGGCCCATTTGGTTGCTTTTCAACAGAGCAGATGTGAAATCCAACATCTTACTTTCAACAGTGACCTCTTCCAAGGGCGGGAAGAGCTCAAGTAGGATGGCCTATTTTGCAGTTTTAAACAGAAATGCATAAAAAGAAGTGTCTTCTTTTCCCTTCATGATTTGCCTTTTATATTAGAAGTTGGAAATATTTCTGCTAACTTTTGAAAGAGAGAAGGGGTATGGGATGTTCTATTTAGGCCTGAGGGACTTGGTGTGAATGCAAATCCTGGAAGTACGGCTGTGTGGTCAGACTCTAAAACTACGCTGTCAGATGTTTTCGAAGAAGTTGCCATGTTAGTCTCTTGAAGCATACAAAGGAGGAAGGGGGAAGGAAAAAGGAATGTGGCAGCACCTTTAAGAGAGTTTTGTACCCTGGGAAACTGACTTTTGGCAAGCAGATTTATTATTTTCACACATCAGCACTAACTGACCACTGCAAAGATCTGAAAAACCTGTATCACCTCTTCCAGCCCTTTGAAAATTTAATGCAAGGGACATGATTTGCATCTTTCTGGATCTTATTACATTCTACCCCATGCCCAGAACTGTATAAATATGCTTTATAACCTGAGGCCTTGATACCACTCAGTACTGCCTCTATGTCAGATGTTGTCCTTAATGTGTGCCTCTTCATTTACATATTACAAATATGATAATTTAATTCCATCCTTTGACCATTCATTGGTCTTGCAGTTATGTAGACGATATTTGCATAAACAAGGCATAGAAACTAGAAGTAACAGGCTTACCTAAGGCTTTACTATCACTCTGTACTGCATCTTAAGAAGTGACTTTATATCCATGAAAATTTATGCAAAAATAAAAACATTATCAATACTTAGTGCACGATGTTATCTCTGTCTTGTCACTGCTTTGGCTGTGAGGTGTTAGATATTTGGCAGTCCCATGGTGTCAGACTCTTCCCCTCCCCCTTGCTATTTCCAAGCAAGATGTTTTTCTTTTTCTTTTTTCACATTCTTATCTTTTTTTTTTATTTAATTGTATTGCCACAATTGCAAATTGTGTTGTAAATAAAAAAAATTTAAAAACCTGCAATGCACACTGGATAGGGCATAAGGCAAGAAGGTGGGGTTAAGGAGGAGTGTGGAAGAGAGTGTGGAAGTTAGCCTCCTTACACCCCTCTTCTTTTGATATCAGCTTTGCAATGAAATGCAGGTTAATATGCCCATCTATGACCCTACTGTGGATGCCATTACTGGGATTCATTCATCACATGTAAGATAGCAATAGGAGTCACTGTTTTTCCAGACATCTTTGAGGAGGTGAGTAAAAGGCCATAGCTATAGGACAATGGATGGCGCCAAGGAGTCAGCGACCCTGGCATCTTTGCCCACTAATCTGTCCTGCTTTGGAAATGCGCCCCCAATCACCCACACTCACACTCCAATGTTACCACCTCTGAAAACCAACTTCAAAGTGATTCAAACCCATTTCAAAGAAAGCACAACCATTTGACTCTTTATATGGCCTGAATTTTGTGCCAGGCCTAAAATTCCCTATATTTGCTGGTGCTTAGTCCTTGGCTTAGTCCAGTATCAGGTATCCATGCTGCCAGTTTGCTTGGCTAACCCCTCTCTCGCCTGCCAACCTCAGTTTGCCTCATGAGCGAGTGAGTTCTTTTTATCTCCAGACCTGTAACAGGTGGAGCAACTATTCAATTCAGTTACAGTATTTCCATTAGTTTGGCCTTCTCTGTTCCAGTGTAAAGTCTTTGATTTTTCTTAGTCCTTGTGAGCATGTGTGGTTGTATGTTTTTGGATGATTGTTGATTTCCCCTTTTAAAATAAACTAATTAGAAACCTGCTTCTGAAATTCCTTGTGTCCCTGGACTTGGTATACATAGGAACTCAATTCTATGGCTAAGTAACCCAGCCTCAAACATATATCAGCATTTGAGTGTTTCTTTTGGACAGGTACATACCCAGGGTTACAGACCATTATTGTTGTTGTTAACTGCCCTCGAATCTATCTCAACCCATGGCAACCCTATGGATGAGACATCTCCAAGACCCTCTGTCCTCCACTGCTCTGCTTATTTCCTATAAACCCATACCCATGACCACCTTAATAGAGTCCATCCATCTAGCATGTGACCTTCCTCTCTTCCTACTTCCCTCCACCTTTCCCAGCATTATTGTCTTTTCTAAAGTCTTCTCTTCTCATGACGTATCTGAAGTACAACAGTCTCAGTTTGGTCATCTTGGCTTCCAGGGAGGTTTCCGGCTTGATCTGCTCTAGGACCCTTGTTTGCTTGTCCTTTTGGCATGGGATCCTCAGCACTCTTCTCCAGCAACACTTCTGAAAGGAGTTGATTTTCTTCCTATCATCCTTCTTAACTGTCCAGCTCTCACATCCATACACGATAATAGGTAATACAATGGCTTGTATGATACTAACTCTTGTGCCGAGTTCCATGGATGGCAGAAACAGCCCAGAAACAGCCCACATTGAAGAAATGTGTGATAATGAATGCTCCAAAATTGGTATGTATCTGTTTCCTTTTGCTAATGCAATTGTGGTGAGAATGAGGATCTTGTGATAATGTATTTGAAGGTGCTGTCACATTTTCTGTCTTTCTTCTTTCTTTTTTTTTCCCTCTCCCTTCCTCCTTTTTTATGCTGTGATAGACTAACAGGGCTATTTCTTTGAAAGTTTAAGACAGTTATCTACAACAAGTTACTTTTTTGTGCAAGGGAATGACAGTTCAAAAGCAGTATAATATGGGGTTATACTGTAATGTATAACAATGTATTTAAAAGTTATTTTTACAGAGTGTTTGGGGCATTTATTTATTTATTTTTACAAGTGTGATGCCATTTTCTCTTAAGCATGCCCTGGTATTAGAAGAATGCATGAATAGCATACATTTTGCTAAAGGGTGAGTATGGTGAAGATACACAGCAGATAAAAAATTGAGGGGGTTGTTAGACACCACGTATCTTTCAGATGTGTTGGACTACAAATCCCACCTTCTCCAGCTCAGCGATCAGATTGTAGAATATGTAAGCATCAGGAAACTACCAAATTATGGAAGGTAAATTAAAATCTCAAAAGAGCATTTTTGAAGTAACTGAAAACAAAATATGCCACTTTAGGCAACACCAGCAACCAAAGTATTATATTCCATTTCCTCTGGCTATCCTACAGCTTGTAACATTAATGTTAATGATTAATATAACAGCAACCGAACACACTAAAATTTCCCTCATCAAACATGAATGTAAACAGACCTGATTTTCAACTTCACTAATGATTTTTAAAAATGTTAAGCCTTTTTTAGGTCTCTTAAAAAGAGTTTCTGAGAAGACATTCATCCAGATACTGCCACCTCCCTTGTCAAATTCCAATGAGCAAGATCCCTGGCCAATCTAATATTTCCACTTCAGGTCCAATTATGTTTTATTGACAATTGTCTAAATATCTGGATGATATTGCCCTAGACTAAATCCAGTTTTTAGACCCAACCAGAACAGTACCACTTAATCAACAGGAACTCAATAAGTCAACACATTTATGTAAATTCTATTGACTCCATCGCTCTATTCTAGCTGAGACTAATACATCCCCTTTCCCTCACAGAGCACACAAAAAAGTAGCACAGGTACTCTGCTTGCCCTACCTGCCCAGTCAATAAACAAGAGTTGATGATACTCCAGGCTAGAGTACTCTAGCCAAGAGTATTATCAATAAATGAAGGGTATTTGGGGCATGCTTTTTAAAATAAATCTTGTGGGGAGCCTTAAATATACAGCAGTGCTACAGAAGATCTTCTGTCCTGCACCCAGAACCTGAAAGATTTATCTTTTGGACTACAAATCGCATAATCTTTCAACCAGCATAAGCCCCTGGCATTCTAGACGAGGCTTGTGAGAGTTATCATTCAAAATAGTATATTTTGTTCTACTCATGCCTTTGCAAATCTCTGTATATTCCTCATCCATAATCACTTTGCCAATGCATGAAAACAAGGATCAAATTAATATTATGTATCTGAGAAATCTGCAAACTTGGAAAAGAGTCTCTAAGTGCCTCTAGAAATCGCATCATGGAAAACTGTGATTTTCCCATGATCTAAGGAGGCAATATTTATTCCATTCTTATCTCAGACCTATTTGCATGGTTAGCAACTAACATCCCTAACAGTAAGGAAAGGGGAAAATATTGTCAAACTTTTATTGTCAAATAAAAGTGGACTTGTAGAGCTGGCCAGTGGCCAACAATCAGCATAGCTATTGTCTGTAGACACAACCATATGAATCTACTTGACTCTGGAAAGCAGGGAGAAAGGGTATGGCTCATACAAAATGGAGAGAAGGAAGTAATGAAAGCAAAGAAAGCTGGGTCAAAGCCTAGTAGCTACATTAATCTCATTTCATGTGCAACCACCTTGGTATACACATTCCTACCAGTTGGTGGGCATCTCACTCCTAACCATTAGGAAACAAAATGTCAATTTGTGCATTTGGTGGCAGCTTGGCTCTGAAGAAGAAGTTACTAACACCATTTTAGCTATGGAGGAAATGACCTCTGCCTTGATCCAAACAAACAGTGGTGATTGTCCAAAAAAGGCATTTCATCAGAAAGGTATATGAGTACACAGTGAAATCTCTAATTCTGGGAGACAGAAGACCAGCTGCATTCTCCTCCACCTCCTGGCACACCTTCCCCAAATCTTTGGCTCTTGCCACAGATGAAATAAGAGCAAAGACAAAATGTCTAGCAGCATCACTATTCCTGGTGCCAGCTGGGTCTTGTTTAGAAGCATATAAGGATCCCAGTTTGTTTACAGCATTTCTTTACATGTGCTTCAAAAAGCCTACTTATAGCTTCAGTGGCTTCAAACAGGCTGCTCAGCACCAACGAAATCCTAACAAGCCAGAGAAATGTATGAGCATGTAAACCTGTTTTGCATACTGTCAAGCCTGTGGTCCACCTAGCCTGGTGCAGTGTGCTCTGGCTAGCAGCTGCTCCCAAGGTTGCTCATGGGAAACTTTCGCAGATCTCCCATGCAGGCCCTTTCAGCTGAAGATCCTAGAACATGAGTTAACTGGACTTGTAAAGCAAAGTGCAGCCCTCCAGATATTGTAGACTTCACAGCTGTTTTAGTCAAGAATAAAGAATGCTGGGAGCTGCAGCCCAACAACATCTAAAGGGCTACAGTACTCCCACCCTGTTACCAAATATATACTCTGTCTTTGAATGGTGGCCACATGAATGAAAGCAGCTTCTAGGTCAATGTTCTCAGCACAACCTAGCAGAACCTGGGAGAAAAAAAAAACTTTTTGGACTCTGACCCCAAGAATTCTAATTATCATGTTGCACAGAGAATTCTGGAAGCTATAACCCAAAAGTTACTATTCAAGACTTTGAACTTTGAGCTCCCTTAAAACCAGAACAGTTACAGAAATCATCATCATCATCATCATCATCATCATCTTATCCACCTCTCCCCATGGATTGAGGTGAGGAACAGCAATGAACAGATGAACAATATCAGTTTTAAAAAATCAGTTAAAACACACATTAATTTAAAAGGACAAATAGGAAGTACACATATTAAAACAATCCACATTTAAAATTCATCATGTAAAATTCACAATTTAAAAATCATCTGGATAAGCCTGCTAAAAGAGACTGGTCTTCAATGTTGTTTTAAATTCAGACAGGTATTCAGCTGTTGCATCTCTTTCAGCAGGTTATTCCATAGTCTAGGGGCAGCTGAAGAAAAAATCCTCTGGCTGACAGTTGCCAACCTAGTCCTGGCTGGCTAGAGTAAACATGCACCAGAGGACCTGAGTGTATGGGGCAGATTATATGGGAGGAGACAATCCCATAAGTAACCTGGACCCAAACCATGTAGGCTTTAAAGATAATAACAAACACTTTGTAGCTTGCCTGGAAACTAACTAAATATTAAGGGCTTTGGCCTCGTCATCAGCATCCCACAATAACAGTTTGACTCAGCCCAACACAGCATAGCAGCCAGTCATGGCAGCAAGAATTGCCAAGCTTGTTTTCTGATCTATTCTACCATAGTCCATTCTGTTAGACCCATGAAACAAAACAGGTGGATGGAAATACAAGCTTGACAAGCCAAAATGTATATAACTGAAAACTAGGAAGAAAATTAAATTCCATGCGATAACATTGTAACAACCAAACCAAGACCATTTCCATTAAATTAAGAAAGAGGACAAAAGAAGGATTTAGATATGATGCCAGGTATATAGTTATTTTCTTAATGGATTAGTAACTTGATCCTTGCAGGGTGAGAGCTGAAAATCTGAATACACAGAAGGGATCATGTTTAAGGAAATCATTGAATGGTCATAAAATTTGTTCAGTCCATTAAACAACAGGCACACAAGAAAGTTTGTGACTCAGTGTTTTAACATGAAAATATCCATCTTCAGCAAGGTCAGTCCTAGTTGATACATGTAGTGTGAAGTGACAGAACACACATTGATTCGGAAAATGCAGCTTTGTTCCATAAAAATCTAAAAAGAAACTGTAGGTTTTCCTCCTGCTTAAAAAATGAAGAGAACATTTCTGATTCTGTGCCTTTAATTTTCTGATGCCTTGCCTGTACTAGGCATAACTGCCCTTTTGAAGATTTGAGTAATTTTGAGTGCAAACTGTTTATTAATCTGACTACCTTATTTCCACTTCAGCATCTGATGTGGATGAAAAAGTCATTGCATATGAACACCCATACGTTTTCAAGTAAGATAATTTCATTTGGGTGTCAAGGTGCAACTTAACACTCTCAAGGACCTTATCACATGTAGGCAAATTGCTTAAATCTCGTGCAGAAACTGGATTTAAAAATCCAAAAAAAGCCCACAAAACATATTAATTCAGACATATTTGTGTAAAGGGGAATAATGTGACATTAACTCAGACAGAAAGTTACCAAAACCCACTCTTTTTTACTTTTGGAAGTTCCCAAAATTTAAAAAAAGAGCAGGTTTTGTTGGCTATCTGTTCAGGTTATTTTTGGGTTATTTCTCTTTCACGAAAACGTTGTGTGAAAAACAACCCACAAAAGTGGGTTGTTTTCACTTTAAATCTAGTTTCTACACGGGATTTATCCCATGTGATAAACTCCTCAGACTATCTGTCAAACTTTCACCAAGGGTCCTTTCTCATTACAGAATGATAGCACTATGATTGCACTTTAAGTGTCATGGCTGCATGCAATGGAGTCTTGGGTTCCATACTTTGGTGAGGATGAGAACTCTAAATACCCCTCACTAAACTGCCAATCCCAGGATTCCACAGGATGCCACTATGGTAGGGCTGTTGATAATGGGATGACTTGGAGGTCTCTCATTCATAGGATTGCCATAAGTCTCAAGTTGCCTTAATGGCAATTGGCGGGTAAAAAGTGGAACCATAGCACTACAGTTGCATAGTATAAAAGGACCCTAAGGGACTCAGAAACAGATGAAGGAGGAAAGAGAGAAAAGACAGAAAGTAAAGCAAATCAAAAATATCATAGCAAGAGAAGCAGTGACCTTGTCATGGAGGTGGCAAGCAACTGTCCCCATCCCCTGTCTTTCTGTGGCAGCCCATAAATGATCTCTTGGCCCAGAGCATCATTCATCATGGGGACAATATAGATCATTCCATTTACCTTTGCAGTTGAAAACAGAAGAGTGTTTTCCATGGGTTGTACTGTATAATCATCTGAACCAATGTCAGCCCCATAAAAATGAATGGAGCCACACATCTTGTGCACAGATCCCATTCATTTCCCCAGGATAGGAAGACTTGCTTACTGGATTGTGCTTCATAATATCTGTGAAGAAGAAGAAGAAGAAGAAGAAGAAGAAGAAGAAGAAGAAGAAGAAGAAGAAGAAGCCCATCTGTAATACACTTAGGAATATAAAAGTGACATATGCAGAGTTGATCGAAGGCAAACAGGCTGGTTTTACAGCCTGTAGGGAAAACAACCCATCATATATTCTCCCAATGACAAACAACTGAGAAAGTAATTGAGAGCCTCACAGAAACCAATGTTGTTACCTTAGCATTATTGATTTTTGTCAGACATCTTAATCTAACACATGACAAAACATTGGCCGTTCCAGTAAGATATAGCTTTCGAGGAAAAATGGCATTTATAAAGGGGGTTTATGATCCAAGTTAGAGATTCTTTTGAAGCCAGGCCCAGGCTATAAATGAAAAGAGGAAACAGGACTTTTCCATCAGATGTCTTTTGTATTCCATTTCTTGTAGAAAAACAATGAAGAATAACTTGGATGATGCATGTCTCTGCAGAAATAAAGAATTTTAAAAACTTGGGGATTTTAAAATCCACTGACCCATTCAACTTACATTTCAGCTTTTGCAAACCCAGGTGTTCCCTTCTATACAGTGGGAGTCTGAAACTGTGCTTCATAGACACTATGTAGCTGTCCTGAATCTCATTTTCTTCTTCTCAACCAGTATCAAAGCTACAACCCACTGCATACATATCTGGAAGCAAGTCCTACTGCTTGCAGACTCAGAGTCAAACTAGACCTCATTCAGACAAATGTATATTTCCTACTGTTAGAAGTCTGGAGACAGATATAAGTATTTCACACAGCGATAACTAAACGGTGGAATTCAGTGCTACAAGATGTAATGTAAATGATGGCTTTTAAGAGGTGTCAGATAAATTCATGGAGATTAGGGGAAAGAAAGGTCAGCCAGGCTTTGGGGAAGGCGGAGATACAAGAAGATTTCCTTTGGTGGGATGAGAGGGAAACTCTCTTTAAGTTGCACAATCCAATACATGTCTACTCAGAAGTAAGCCCCACTCGCCAACGGTCCCATTTTGGCAGGGACAATCCAATCAACTCTCTGTCATCCCACTTTTTCAGCTGTTTTTAAAAGGTCCCAGTTTTTTTTCTCCTCCTCCCACTTTCCCTGTTTGTCCTCAGCTTACTTCAATTGTTGCAAACTGAGTTCAAATGCAAACATAATTTGTACTCAGTTCACTCAGCAAAAGGGAGAGGGGGGCAGAATCTTGCCCTTCCCAGTAGACTCAAATGCCAACGGCTACAGCCTTTTTTAGCATGTGTGTTTGTCCACATTAATAATGCTTTTCATATTGACCACATTGATATAGATTGGCCATGTGTCCCTGTTTTCATCTGTGAAATATCAGAGATGATGTTGACTTCAATGAGATTTACTTTCTTGTAAATGTGATGGAAATGCACCTTGTTATTGTGAGCCTTCAAGTCACTTCTGACGTCTGGCATCCCTAGAGTGAACCTATCGCACAATTTTTTTGACAAGATTTCCTTTTGCCTTCCTCTGCGGCTGAGAAAATGTGACTTGCCCAAAGTCACCCAGAGGGTTTCCATGGCCAAGTAGGGATTCAAAGCCTTGTCCAACCCCAAACCACTATACCATAAAGCAGGGGTAGGCAACCTTT